>OW569406.1:32707216-32991436 GCA_937654795.1 Cistogaster globosa
AATATAATATAATATAATATATTATAATATAATATAATATATAATATAATATAATATATTATAATATAATATTAATATAATAATATAATATAATATAATAATTAATATAATAATAATATAATATAATATAATATAATATAATATATATATATTATATAATATAATATAATATAATATAATATATAATATAATATAATATAATATATATAATATAATATAATATAATATTAATATAATTATAATATAATATAATATAATATAATATAATTATAATATAATATATAATATAATATAATATAATATAATATAATATAATATAATATAATATAATATAAGTATAAATATTAATATAATATAATATAATATAATATAATTAATATAATATATATATATATATATATAAGATTATATATAATATAATATATATATAATATAATATAATTATATATATAATATAATATAATATAATATAATATATATATATATATATATATATATATATATATATATATATATATATATATATATATATATATATATATATATATATATGTATTGGGCAAAACCTAAGAAACGTTGTCCAATATTAGCTTCTGAGTCAAATTATGTTTAAACGAACATATTTCAATTCAATGTTTTAATGCAGTTTTATAAGTTTCTGTGTGTTACAATATTACAAAAAAAAATTTGTAATTATCTCTCACCTAACGGTTCTTTTAGTACAACAACAAAAATTACTCAAAAATTCATTGGGCAAAACCTAAGAAACTTTTAATATTTTGTATAATAACCCTTATTTTTTTATTACTGCGGCGCACCGACGCGGCATAGATTTGATTAAATTATCAATTATTATTGGATCTATGCGTATCCATTCATCTTCCAGACACGAAAATAAATCGTCTCTGTTGGAGCATCGTTTCGATCCAACATTCCTCTTCAATATGGAAAATAAATTTTCGATTGTGTTCAAATCGGGCGATTGGGCCGGCCAATCAAGCAATTGAATCCCTTTCGATTGTATCCAGTCCTTTACCAACTTCGATGAGTGTTTCGGATCGTTATCATGTTGAAACACCCATCGAAGTGGCATATTCCACTCGGCATATGGCAACATCTTATTTTCTAAAATGTCGTTATACACAAATCTGTCCATTTTGGTAGAAATTCTGTGGAACGGCCCTAGACCATGACCTGAAAAACACGTCCACACCATCACATTGCCACCCCCATGCTTGACAGTTTTTTTACAATATCGGGGTTTAAGCCTTTCACCAGTATTGCGTCTCACACGACATATGCCATCCGAGTTGAACAAATTAAATTTGCTTTCGTAGCTAAAGAGCACACTTTTCCACTTTTTAACTGGCCAATCAAGATTTTTTTTTTGCAAATTCGAGCCTAAAAAATCAGGCATAAATGGTTGACTTGTAAGCTTAAAAATACTTACCGTTTTTTTTGCGTGACGTTTTGTAAGAAGAGGTTTTTTGGAAGCTTTATAACTTTTCAATCCAGCCTCTCTCGCCCGTCTGCGGACTGTGCTGGCATTAACACTTAAGCCTAATTCTGACACAATTTTTTTTGACGAGATGAAGGGGTTTTTTTTTATTATTTTCTTGATATTTCTATCATCACGAACTGATGTTTTACGAGGTCTTCCTCCAGGATTAATATTGAGTACAGTTCCTTTATCTTTATAAAGGTTTATTCATTTGGAAACCATTGATTTGCTTACTTTTAACAAATTTGCAATTTCAGCCTGTGATTTGCCTGCATTATAATGCGTTAAAGCATTCAATTTAAATGCTTCACAATATTTTTTACGTTGCATTTTATTTTAATTTTAAATGTGAAATTTATTCGTTACACGCTTTTAAATGCATACTAGATCACTTTTTCATAAGAAATCATCGAAAAAAATAAGAAGTTACCGTTATCTTAAAAAAAAAACAAATTTATTGTACAAAAGCAAAAAGTTTCTTAGGTTTTGCCCAATGAATTTTTGAGTAATTTTTGTTGTTGTACTAAAAGAACCGTTAGGTGAGAGATAATTACAAATTTTTTTTTTGTAATATTGTATGACACAGAAACTAATAAAACTGCATTAAAACATTGAATTGAAATATGTTCGTTTAAACATAATTTGACTCAGAAGCTAATATTGGGCAATGTTTCTTAGGTTTTGCACAATACTGTATATACTGTCGCGTAAAAAAAAGAGATTAAATAATATACGTGGTTTTTTATTGATTTCAAAAAAAAAACTAAAATTAAAAATTTTCATATTTAGGCTACAAAATATTGAACGCATAAAAAATGATAATTAATATAATGCAACAAAATCCTAAAATATTATAAATGCATGTATGTACATATAATTATTAATATTAATAAACATCAACGTAGCGAGTAAACAAACAAAGGGATTAACAAACAAATAAGGGGATTAACAGTAGTGATGAAATTTTCGTTTCAATAATCATTAGAACTAGGAAGGGTAGCCACCTTATGAATTGGTCGTCGACATAAGCCTTTAGCGGTCTTTAATTCGACAACTCGAACCTGTCCATTTGTACCAGAAATCATCCTTGTAACTCGAGCCAGGAGCCATTTTAAGGAGGTGTGTTATCTTCATGAATAATTACTAAATTTTAATGCTTGGTTGAGCATTAGACCATTTAGAGCATTTTTGTATAAAAGGAGCTAATTTTTGAGTAGATGACTGCACCGGGTTGTTTGGAAGATTTTGTTTTTCTGCAGCAAAGTCTGTATTTTGGATATGCGAAACTATTCTCCAAAAAGACTGGGCCTTGATGGGAGCCACCTTTGATTTGGCTAATAACAAAGTTGATTTTGTAACTACCATTAACAGTAATACGATAATACAAATGCGCGCTGCGAGGCATCTGCGAAGCCGTGAATTTCGCCAAGTATGTTTTCCGATGTGAAAATGTAACGAGGTATCTTGATGTAACGAACGTGTTCAAAATCATCTGTAATTTTTAGCCACATATTTGCTAAGTTAGGAGTGAGGGATCATCCCAACCAATGTTTTGGACCCATAGTTCTTGAAGAATTTTACATCCAACGACTATAGGGCTTAGAAGACCAAATATGTCAAATATTTTGACTACATTTGACAAAATAGAGCGTCTTGTAGGTTTCCACACATCCGACAGATCGTAACGAAACAAAAATATATATTGGCTAGAATTCCAGGCCATTCCAAGTGTTTTTGTGATTTCGTCTTCAGACTTTTTAATCGCAACTTCTTTTTTGTTATCGTTGACAAAGTCTATGCAATTACTGTCCCATTTTGAAAGCTGAAGATCATGTTCGCTTAAAACTTTTACAATTTTAGCTTTTTTGACTGCTAACATCTCGAGACTATCAGCGCCAATGAGAACGTCATCGAAATATAAATCCTCACGAAGTACCTTTGAACCAATAGGATAAGTTGACCTGTGTTGATCAGCCATAAAGAACAAACTTCTTATCGCTAAAAACGGTGCCGCTGAGAGCCCATATGTAAAGGTGTTCAAATGATACGTTAGATGTGTTAGATGTCCAAAAAATCAGTTGAAACTTACTATCACGATCGTCGACTAGTCAGAGCGAATCTATTCAATCGAAAAAAAAACAAAAAAAAAGAAGTGGTAATTAAATATTGCTGTATTGTTGAGCCAACCATGAGTATATTATTCAAATAATAATGCGAAGTTGTACGAACTGACCAATCAAAAACAACGCGAAGCTTTGCTGTTGTACTATGAGGCTTCAGTACACAATGATGAGGTATGATGTAATGTGAATGAGTTATAGGGCCATTGTAAACATGTGACCAAATACCATATATTCGTTTATAATTTCGAAATACATAGATTTTAATGTAGCGTCACGATTCAATCTACGTTCTAGTGACAAAAATCTACGTTAATAATTTTCAAAACACTCACCTAAGCAATCTGGACTTTGTTTGAATGGCAGCCTAACTTGAATGCATCCATTTCTTTAAATTTTTAGTATTTTGAATGAAATGTTTTTTACACGCCTCTTCTTCTGAAAGCCTTGGGGGACCACAAATATATTCTTCAACTTCCCAAAACCTTTTTAATGCGCTTTCTATACTTTCTGTTGAAGAATCGACAGCCAAATTGCAAATAACTGCTGACGATTTTTGATGATCGCTGAATTTCGCACCGATCGCCCTTCCAAAAATTGTGTTTACGAGGCCTGGGTTGCCTAGTCCCAACGAAATGCATCCATCGATCAACATATCGATAAATATTTCTGAACTAATCAGCATATCAATTCTTTGTGGTCTGCTAACTCTATTGTTTCAGGAATTTTCAGCTTTGGTGCGTCTATATATTCACCGAAATGGTTAGTAGAAATTAATTTCAGCGAATTTTGATCAAAAATTTTAGGCGCAAAGCCGAGATTTGATCGTGGCAGCAACAGAAAATTTAATTTTTGCGTGCACGACACTAATTCCAGAAAGCTTTTGACGACTTGGTTGAAAGCAAAGTTTAAGTCTTTTCGCAGCTTCTTCAGTAATAAAATTTAATTCTGGACATGAGTCAAGAAGTACCCTTAGCAGTTGAAAAGAACCAAAATTATCTTTTATGAGAACAACAGCAGAATGATACAGTATCATTTTTATTAGATAACTGATAAGGTGTAGCACTAGCAGACGAGGACTCCACATGCATTAAAATATGAAGCGTGGTATGATGAGCAGACTGACAAATTCGACAACGACTTTAAGAGGGACATTTTGACACTAAGTGACCCTTTCGAAGGCAATTTATGCAGTGCCTATTATATTTTATAAAGTTAAAACGTTCCAAAACTACGAGCGACAAAAACGAAAAACAAGTTGATAGATAATGCTCTGCGCCATTCTAATACGAGCAGCTAATATTTGAGTTTGAAGTCACACATGTGGTTGGTGGCGGTTAAGTGATCGACAAGAACACTTAAGACACAAGATAGCTGATGTACTCGAAAAAACAATAAAAGAACACACTATATCCAAAACAAATCCTAGCGAACAGAAAATTACTAAACAGATAAAGACAAAACTACGAAATAATGATCTATTACTTACTAAAGCGGACAAAGGTAACACGACTGTAATAATGTACAAAAAAGATTATATAGACAAAACACAACAATTCATTCAACAGACAAAATGTACGAAATTTAAAAATGACCCAACCGATTCATTCCAAAAGGAAATACGCAGCCTACTAAAACGCTGTAAAACGTTTACTGACGGTAAACTATACATATACATGAACATGAATCCAGGACCCCTACACTTAGAGCACAACCCAAAATTCACAAGGATAATATACCGATCAGACCTATAGTAAATTACAAACCTGCACCTGCATATAACTTGACCAAGCACCTCACCATATTATTGAAAGAGAAAATAAATTTGCAGAACATATGCATGTTGCACAATACACAAGACCTTATCAATAAACTTAAGGACATCAAAATTCCCGAAAATACGAGACTTGTTTCCTACGACATTAAGGATTTATATACATCAATACCCACGCAAGAAACGTTAACAATTTTACGTAACATGCTTTTCAACTTATACGACAATCAATATATTAACGAAATAATGGATATTGCAAAAACGATACTAAAACAAAACTACTTTAGATTTAACAATAACTTTTATAAATTACCTGATGGACTCGGCATGGGAAACCCGACATCCGCAATTTTTACAGAGATATTTATGCAACATTTAGAACAACTACACGTCAAAACCCTAATGGAAAAACATAAAATAACTCATTATTACAGATACGTAGACGACATAATATGCATCCCAGAAAGGGACAACGCAGAAGAAATTCTAACGGATTTAAACACAATACATAATAAAATCATATACACAATGGAAAAAGAGAAAGACGGAACTTTACATTATCTTGGCATAACAACAACACGAGAAATTGACTCATTAAACTTTGACATATACAGAAAACCAACCACAACAGACATAACTATCCACAGTTCCTCAAACCATCCCACCCAACATAAACTCGCAGCATTTAGACATATGACTTAAGACAGTCCCACTTTCTCCAGACAAATATAACAAAGAACTCGACACAATTTACACTATAGCTAAAAATAACGGTTACAACTGCACTACTATCGACAAACTACTTAGACAATACAACACTAAAAACAAGAAGAAAGAAAACAAGGAGACAATCGATACAACACGACGACACATTTTTACTTACACAGGACCAGAAATATATAGATTAACTAACCTTTTTCAGAAAGAAGGTTTACAGACAGCACTAAAGACGAGCAACACTCTACGAAACAATCTCAAGACATCAACAGAAATAACCGATAAATTTAACACCAGCGGAGTATACAGACTTACTTGCACCTGTAACCATACATACATAGGGCAAACTGGACGAACAATAAAAACAAGGTTCACAGAACACATACGATCATATAAACGGAAAAGAGAAGACTCTAACTTCGCAATACACCTTAACACACATGAACACGAGCCAAGGGAAATAGATGAATGTATGACGTTAATACATCCTAGTAAAAAAGGACGAAGACTGGACATTCTTGAGAACATGGAAATATACAAAACACGAACGTTTAACGGAGATATTATTAACGAACAGGTAAATACAACCTCGGACACAACTTTTACGCCACTTAAACTATTAAAACAAACTTACAAACGCAAAACACCCACAGATGGTACCTTCAATAAAGATGACAGATATCAGGCAATCTACCTGCATAATACCATTTTCAAATAGACACCATCCTAACGGACAAAACTACGTGAACCCACCATTATCTATGCAACAAACACCTTACACTATCTAACCAGTACTAATCAAAACGCGGCTTGAAAATGATGTCTTTACATCGAAAGCGCTCGCCAATCGTATTAAATAAACAGCCAGTGACGACGGTCTTCACCGAAAGGTATGACAACAGTATTTTATTTACTGGCGGAATAAATCCAATTAACTTAATATTAAACGGTTAGTTTAGATTTAACATTATTTGGTCTTTATTCATTTAAAGCTTGTAATGGACTGACAAAATTCAATCTTTGATTGTTTATATATTTAATTTAATGTAAGTGATAAAATAAAAATAGAGAATGGAGTGACATAAATGAGAATAGAGCAGTTAATAATTGCAATATAAAAATTAAAACATCAATAAGTAAAAATGAGTGTATAATTTTAAATTTGAAAAAACAAGAAACAGTCTCAAAAATAAAATACAGTCAATGCAAAACTAATTATAATACAATCTGACAAAAGCACTTCTTCAGACATTAAAACAAAAATACAATAAGTAATTGAAAAATCATTATTTGCTAATAACATGAAAATTATTTACGTTTAATAAAAGACGTTTATTACAACTTTTCGTACCATGCCATTCCAATAATTGACAGCGATGGCTTAAAATTTCATAACAGGTTTCCCACGAAGTTTAAAAAAAGTTAAAAACTAATAAATAAAGTCTTTTTACACAGTTGCAGAAATATGAGGCTATGAACACAACATACAAAATCTGTAAAATTATTAACACACCTAACGTCATAGTTTATCTTTTATAATAAAATAACTACAAACTACAACAATCATTGCATGGCTTATGAATTTGGAAATATATCAGGTGTATACACAACTGGTAAGTACTGCAGACACCGTTGGACCACCAGGAGAGGCAATACAGTAAACAATAGGTTTTTCTTTTATTAAATTTAGAGTTTTATAAAAATATAATGTGTGTTAAGATAAATATGTTTTTGGCGTAAAGAATATTAAAAGATATATAAGTATGAAGTTAACTATTTTTGACGTAACGTCATACAAAGAAAATAAAAATTATTTTACATTTAAATATACAGTATGTCAATAATGTCTTTACAGATTTTCTTGATATCAAAAAATGGAGTAGTGTTGGTTTTTGTTTTAAATTTTTGTTATGTTTTTGTAAAAATCCTTCCATGCGAATTTGGGACGAATATATTTAAAAGGAAATCAATAACAAATTTTAAAACCATATTACAGATTAACACAAAAAACAATATCTTTGTCCGAATACACACAGAAAACAATTTTACTTTTGTGTTTTTAAACTGCCAAGACAACGAATTTTATTATATTAATTTCTTGTAAATAGTTGAAAATAAATAAATTATTAACTTTAATCCTCACTTTTTGCAGTATTGGACATTTTCACCGATGAGAATTCATAAATAATGAAGAGCAAATAAAATATTTATATTTTACAACAAAAAATATTTAGCTACATCTTTGAGTTTTGGTATAAAAATATTTATTAATAATAAAAATTCATTTACTGAAGCAATGTCATATAAAATGTTAATAATTTAATAAACAAATAAATGAATACGTGTATCCTTAAAATCCAACATACAATTATATAACACATTTCATTTTCTATGAAATTGACATATCTTTTCTAAATACCTGCTTGTTTTTATTATGTTTCTGTTAAAACGCACATTTCTTATACTTGAGGATGAGCAAAATAAAATATTCACATTTCTCACACATGAGGATGAGCAAAATAAAATATTCTCATTTCTCATCCATGAGAAAAGTAAAATGAGCAAAACAAAAAAATTATCATTTGATGAAAAAGAAAAAAAGCACACATACTCTCACATGTGCAGTGAGGAAAAAAAGCAAAGCAAATTTTCACTCATGTGAAATGAGTGAAAATAAGCAAAACTGAGTGAAAAAATATGAGCAAATACTTACTCTGGTTATAGGTACTTATTTGATAAATCAAAACAATAAGTAACTATATTATTACAAAATTATTATTGAAGGGCGTGAAAAGTTAGACTGTATATTATTACGCAAAAAACATAGTAGTTTTAAAAAACAGGAAAAAATTAACGTGTAATTAAAAAACTAAACGTTGATGATTTTTAATTTAACAAGTATATAGTTGCGGGTATGTAGATATCACTACAATACCCCCTTTCTAACGAAAGCGATACTTTTCGAGCAGATTTGTTTTATCAGATTTTTTTTTGTGGAAAATTTCGCTATCATCAATGTCTTCATTTTCTAAATAAACTGAATTCAAACGATTTAAAGATACAGTGTCTCCCTTGCTGTTAAAAATTATTTTAAAATATTTTGATCCTTGTTCAACTACTTTAAATGGACCAATATTATTTACTTGACAGTACTGGATGAGTTGTATCATTTCTTAACCAAACAAACCCCAGTGTACAAATTGCCTTTAAAGACTGTTATTTAAAACTACATATTTTAAACTGAAAGCTGCCAATAATTTGCTTTAAATTATGTAAAAAAATATTATAACTATCAGCTTTCGTTGAATAAAAAACTCAAGTCTTGTTTAAATAAAGTTCGAATGCCTAATAAAACAGATGGCAACATTCTTGTCAATTGAGTATTATTTTGGCATGCAAGAGTGCACTTAAGAAGTAAATTGCCGCCCTCCGTCTGAAAAAATCTTAAATGGACATCCAAATCTAATTATCCAAGTTTCATAAAAATATCTTCAAATATTCTTGCGGAATAGCTTCAGGGCATCTTGAAAATCGATCAATCATTGTGAAAATGTATCTGTATCCTTCCGAAGGCCGTAAAAGACCAATTAAATCTATGTGTACCTCGGAAAAGCGGTATAAACATTGCTTAAATTCAGATTTAGTGTGACGTACAATCTTACATTTTTGACAAATTTGACAATATTTTGACTATTCAATGCAGTTCTTTCCCATGGAAGGCCAAGCAAAATGTTCAGATAGGTCTTCTTAAAGCGCGTGATACAGGATGAGAGAAGCTGTGGAGTAAATTAAATGCTGATTTTCTAAAAGTTTTTGGTAGATAAGGTCTTGCACGACCTTTCGAGACATCGCAGAATATTTTAGTATTAGAACCAGGGATCGCTATTTAAGTTCAAGTGCGGGAACCAAGGACAAAAGATCCTTAAGTTCTTTGTTTGAGTTTTGTGCTTCTTCAAGTTTAACATAATGGAATCAATGTCTTCGTTTTACTTTCGCCAGAAATATGCATGATTTTTGTTGTAAACTGCCCGATAAAATCTAAATGGCGATATTGCCGCGGTGATGCCTTATTTTGATTTTGATTGAAAACATAAATTTAAGGTTTGTTATCGGTGTACAAAGTAAAATCACACCCTTCAAGCATATACCGGAAATGCTTAATAGCGGCGTATGCAGCTAAAAGTTCGTACTATACTTAATTTCGGCAGGACTTAATTTTTTTGAATAAAAAGCCAACGTTTGCAATTTGGAGCTAATTTTTTGCTCAACCACTCCATCTACTTTTAACGCAAGAAGTGTAGCTTTGGCAATAGTTTCTTTACATTTAAGTAAATCATCCACGGATTCCATTTGTTTGTCTTTTTTTAGCACCTTTCAAGAAGGCATTCAAGGTAGCTTGAAGTTTTGCTGAATTAGGTACAAATCGCCAATAAAATTTAATCATGCCAACAAATTTTCTTAAATCTATAATAGTTTGTGGCTTTTGACATTGGTTTACTTTCAAATTCATCAATATATCCAAGAAAATCAATTTCAGATAAACCAAATACGTAGTGGCGCTTACGACGATACCGTACTCTTTAAAACGAAAAAATACAAACCATAGATGTTCCAGATGTTCTTTTTCAGTTCTTGAGGCAATTAAAACATCATCGATATATACAAAAATAAAGTCTAAGCCTCGAAGAACTTCATCCGTTAAACGCTGAAAGCTTTGTGCCGCATTGCGAAGACCGAATGGCATTCGAAGAAATTCGTAAAGACCAAACGGAGTAATTATGGCTGTTTTCCAAATATCGTTAGGATTAATTGAAATTTTACGGTATGCACGAACCAAATCTAGCTTTGTAAAATAATTGCAACAACGAAGTGCAGTTGTATAATTTGTGTTAAATTGAAAATTTATTATTAATGTGAAATAAAATGAAGAAAAAGTTAAAATCATTAAAGACTCTGAATATATTAAAATTTTCGTTAGATGTTTTATTTGATAATCTTTTAATTTAAATTAAAAACATCATTTTAAGCTTCTACTGCAGTTTGCTTTTTTTAATTTATAAAACAATTGACTTCTGATTTCTTAAGACAAGTACGGTCGGCTTCGTTGTTTGCTTAAGAAAATCACACTTGACGAAAAGTTATACACATTTGATTATGTATAATCGAACAATTATTTAAGCTATTTTAAGCACATTATAGTTAGGCCTTTGGTTTTGTATCATTTGAAGTGGGTGTGCGATAAAGTAACTCTTTGTTTAAAACAGCCATTAATTTTAAGCTATCGTTAAACTAAAAACATAAAGCATAATTTGAAAATGTTATATTTGCTAGAGGTTTCTGAATAAAATTTATTTTAAATTTCAGTAAACTTTTTTGTTTTATTTAGCCAAATTATTTGTTTGATATTTTTTTCATTTTAGTGAATTTTTTTGTTTAGTTTAGACAAAATTTATGCTAACAACCCACAAATTATTTTTCTTTAAGTACAGAAACTTCAATAAAATGAAATTTCTTTTTGAACCAAAACAAAAATACTATATTTGTTCAGTTCACCTTTATTTACTATCATTTGTTTATATTATTTTATCAGTCATAAATGCTATAATTTTCGTTTCCGTTCGCTTCTTTTTTACGAGGATTATTGGTGTTAATACATAATTACATGCACATGTTAATATTCTTTTATTTATTATTTTTATTTTTTATTATTGTCTACAAAAGAACATATACATAGAATATATTGTTATAAATTTGTGTCTTTTTAAATTTGCATTATCAAACGTCAGCACATTCTTGGCTGTCTGCCTTTTTTGTGTCCGCAATTATTTTGACTGGTCCCACGAGAGTACTTAATTAAATATTACTTGATACCTGTATAATTATTTGAGTGAGAACTTGTCGTAAAATTTATGGTTTTGTCAACAGATTACTTTTGTTACATTTAATTTATTTATTTTTGTTAACACTACACTTTTATAACATTTAATTGAATTATTTGCGTGGGAACTTGACCTGGAATTTATTGTTTTGTAAACACAACACTTTTAAAATTTATTATATAAGCTTCAAAATTAAAATAATAAATATCACTCTTGGTTTTGATCTTAAGAATAAATCACCTGCAGTCTTTCATTTCCATTCAATTCAGTTTAAGTGCTGAAATTGAACAACTAAGTAAAATAATACCATTCAATTCAGTTTAAGTGCTGAAATTAAACAACAAGGTAAAATATACCATTCAATTCAGTTTAAGTGCTGAAATTGAACAACAAAGTAAAAATATAGCAGTCAATTCAGTTTAAGGGCTTAAATTGACCAACAAATTTAATACGAAGGCTGCTCTATATATTTCTGGCCTAATAGTGAAAATGCGAATATTTATAATCAAAAATGGTTTTATTGTTTTTCAAAGTATTCTCCAGCATGGTTTATACACTTGCATGCGCTCAAACCAGTTGTCGAAGCACTTTTTCCACTCCGATTGTGACACCTCTAACACATGGTTTTTGAACACTTCAACAGCTTCTTCTGGCGACGAAAATCGTTGAGCACGCATTTTTTTCTTGATGTGCGGAAACAAGAAGTCATTAGGTGCCAAGTCAGGGCTGTACGGCAGATGACCCATTAATTCGACGTTTTGGCCGGTCAAAAACGCTCTGATTTAGCCGATGTGTGAGAGCTCGCATTGTGATGGTGAACAATGATTCGTCTTCTCTTGTTGGTTTTTCGAATTTCTCCGATGACTTCAGGCAAACAAATTGTAGTGTACCACTCAGAAGTGACCGTCCTACGTTGCTCAATCGGAACAGTCGCCACATGACCAGTTTTGCCGAAGAAACAGGCGACCATTTGCTTCGAAGTGCTTCTTCCACAAACATTTTTCGTTGGATTTTGCTCGTCTTTGAAGACCCATACGGTCGATTGTTGTTTCGTTTCGGGCTCATATGCATAGATCAATGATTCGTCACCTGTGACGATCTTTTAAGCGTCTTTTGAAGCACCGCAATCGTATTTTTGCAACATTTCTTTGCACCAATCGACACGAGCCTTTTTTTGAGCGACTTTCAAATAGTGCAGGATCCAACGAGAACAAACCTTTTTTACGGCCAGGTGTTCATGCAGTATCGAATGTATGCTGGTGGAAGAAATGTCCAAGGATGTCTCTATCTCTCGGTATGTCGCATGTCGATATTGCATTATGAGTTCACGCACGGCATCAATATTCTCTGGCACAACAGCCGTTTTTGGACGACCTTCACGGAATTTGTCTTTGAGCGAGCTTCGGCAACGATTAAACTCATTATACCAATTTTTCACAGTGCTATAGGATGGTGCTTCATCGCCATACAAAGATTTAAGTTGATCAATGCACTCTTGTGATAATCCACGTCGAAAGTTGTGAAAAATGATAGGACGAAAATGTTCATGAGTTAATTCCATTTTTTTCTATATTAAATTTTTCAAGTCACTGTAAACAACACAAATAATGGTCGTACGTCAAAACGTTTTGAGTACGATTATGCTTAAAAATGACAAACTTGCCAATGGAAATGTCAGATTGCACTTGGAAGCACTCAGTTTTGCCAGGCCAGAAATATATATAGCAGCCCTTGTATTGTAGCATATCAGTCAAGGTGCCGTTGTTGTTAATCCAAAGTTGACAAACGAGTCAAACTAACATTTTTTGGTGACCCCGACGTGATTTTCTCAGACAACCATTGGCCTCCTTCGAAGAACACGTCAACCAACAGAAGGATGTCGGAGGAAGAATTGAGATTCTTATCCGCGATTTCAAGAAGGATTCAATCATAAGGAAACAAAACATCAGCTATTTTCAGGAAAGGATCAGAACCCTGGACGAAGAATGGTCGGCATTTGAAGCGAACGACAACCAAATACGTTTGTTGGAAAATCCACCATTGGACCATAATTATTTCACCAACGACTACTATGCCATATTAACTCTTTTTCATCAATACAGGGACGTATTTGAGTCATCAATTCATAAAGTGTCACAAACCTCAACCAAGGGGCCTTCAGCTACAGGAGCAGGTAAATCCCTGATACAAAAACCTCAAAAATAGCAGCAGAGTCAGGTGAACTAGTGAAATTAATGCGGAGGCAAGCAGCAATGATGGTTTCGTTCGAAAGACTATTAAAAGAAGGTCTCACGAATCAAGAAATGCAAATTGCTTTAAAGTTGTGGCAAGACGTCGAAGAGCTTCACTTCCAAATATCGGAAGTATGTGACTGCCCTGAGCAACAGGGTTACAATGTGGAACGATTCATCACCTTAGAAGGTAAATTCCACAGGGATGTCAGAAGCTGCCAGAGCGAATCAGCAATGCCACAACCACACACTCCGTAGGAATCGTTTCCAATCCCTAAAATTACATTACCAAAATTTGATAGCAACTATATGAAGTGGCAAGAATTTTACGATTTATTTTCGTCACTGATCATATGCCAACAAATTCCCAAGGTAAAAAAAATATGGTATCTTAAAACACATTTGGTAGGAGAGGCTGCAACGCTTATAAAACACTTTTCCGCCACGAAAGAAAATTTCGACGCCACATGGGCGAAGATAGTAGACCGCCATAACAAAAAAAAATGTTGGTTCAAGAGCTGGTTGAACCTGGTAGAACAGTAAACGACAACTATAAGATACTGCATGACAAAACGCAGGAGTGTCTCTTAGTACTAAAAAACTTAAAAATGGACACTACAGCCTGGGACCCGCTCTTGGTGCATCTACTGCTGAAACGGCTGGATCAAGCCACCCGCCTTCGGCACGAACTATCACTGTCACAGCCACGAGAGGTTCCCAAAATCAAGGATTTTTTGGACTACTTGGAAGGGATTTCCAGTCAATGGATACAATAAAAAAATTACCTGAATTCAGGGCTAAGGTGTGCACGTCAGTTACATATGAAAGTAAAGGCATTGGATCATACCATGTGTAAAAATAGAAAACACCCTTTGTTTGCATGTAAAAGGTTTCTTCAGCAGTAGAACGTCTTCAGTTCATCCAAAAACAGAAATAATTTGTCAACTGTTTAAAACCCGGCCACAGTGCCAAAGCTTACACATCAAGAAGCTGCATAAAATGCAATAAAAAACACAATACACTCCACATCTGCAATTTGAAATTCAGAATACAAACAACATCAACCGCATTAAAGTAGACGAAGAATCAGGTGTGCCAAAAACACCACAAGACAGCCAGAAGGCCGCAACACTCACTGCATATAAACAGTGTAGAGCCAATGGCTACATCCTCCTGAGCACTGCAATAGTCACCGTGAAGGCAAATGGAACAGAAGTCAATTGTAGAGCTATTCTAGCTTCAGAATCACAATTGAATTTTGTCAGCGAGCGTTTAGTCAAACGCTTGGGAATTCATCCTAAGGCAACTTCAATCTTGATAAATGGAATTGCGTCGAGCAACACTCAAATAAAACATCGAGTAAACGTCGCTTTACATTCACGACTCAACAACTTCACCACGCGGCTTGAGCCAGCCGTTCTACCCTATATTATTTCACCACAACCGTCACAAGCAATAAATATCGATAATTGGCCCATACTGAAAAACATTACGCTTGCAGACCCCAAATTTTATCGTCCTGACAAAATTGATGTTTTGTTGGGAGCAGAATTTTTTCGTTAATTATTGTCAATTGGGCAGATCAAATTCGCAATAAGCTGCCTACTTTACAAAAAACCGTGCTAAAAAAAAACCGGTCATCGCAGGCAGGGTTGATGGAGATCGCAGCCTGTGGAGTATGTACCGACAATGAGGCTAGCTTAGAGGAAGCTATCGCTCAACTCTGGGAGTTAGACCACATAAGCACAACAGACAAAAGTTTGTCTACTACAGAAAGACAGCGTAAAGACCATTTCACACAAACACACACCATGGGTGATGATGGAAGATTCATAGTAAGACTTCCGTTCTGCAAAAAAAAACTGATGCGCTTGGTGAATCACACAGTATAGCTTTCAGCGGATTTCTGGCATTAGAACGTCGATTGTCAAAGTCTCCAGAAATCAAAAGCCACAAAAGGACACATGACTCCAATAGATATAAACAGAATATCTAAACCGAACCACTTCATTCCTCACAACTGTATATTAAAACCAGAGAGTTCAACAACTAAATTATGAGTGGTGTTTGATGCATCTTTTAAAACGTCATCTTGCTTATCATTAAACGACCTAATGCACATTGGGCGCCAACAGTGCAAGGCAAACTTTTCTCTATTTTACTTAGATTTAGACTACCTCGTTTTGTTTTTACTGCAGACGTTGAGAAAATGTATCGTCAAATGCTCGTGCATCCAGAAGATAGAAGATTTCAAATCATCATCTGGAGAACGAGTCCAGACAAGCCAATAACATATCAATTAAATACAATTACATATGGAATACGAGCTGCACCATATTGGCTACAAAATGTTTGGAAACAATAGGCGAAAAATACATGTCATTGTATCCATACGGAGCTCATTTTCTTCTGGAAAACTTTTACGTAGATGACGGAATCGGTGGAGCTGACAGCCTGAACACAGCACTGACAATTCAACGAGAGCTAATTTATATCTTGAAAAAACATGGCCTCAAATTACAGAAGTGGAGCGCAAACCATCCCCAACTACTTCAAAATGTTGCAGAAAAAGAAGAAGTGAAAGTTGATATTGACTTCAAAAATAGTCAAGCAGTAAAAACGCTGGGCTTAACATGGATGCCAAGGCAGGACAAATTCTGTGTAAAAATGTGTGTTGGAGAAATGAAACGTATCACCAAGCGAACATTTTGCGCAGATTTAGCCAGAGTATTCGACCCTTTAGGGATATTAGCACCAATCATCGTCACTGCGAAAATATTTATTCAAGAGCTGTGGCAAGCAAAATTGGCGTGGGACGAGGCACTACCAGCTGAACTTCATACGCGATGGATGACCTTTCGCAATGAATTAGAAGAAGTAAGGAATTTTAAACTTTCACGACAGATTCATGCATTCGCTAACGCCTCTGAGAAGGAGCGGCCATTTATATTCGATCAATAATAAACGACGGGCAAGTACGAGTGCGGGTACTTTGTGCAAAATCACGCATAGCACCGTTAAAACGGCAAACCTTACCACGTCTGGAGCTTTGCGCTACTGTGTTGAGTGCTCAGCTAACAATGAGAGTAAAAAGGGATCTAAAACTCGAGAACACACCCACATACTTCTGGAATGATTCAGAAATTGTTTTGGCTTGGATCAATCCCCCCTCATCCTCATATCACACCAATAAAATAGCGGCAATACAAGAAATATCAATGCCTGAACAATGGCAACATGTAAGATCAAAAAAAATCCTGCTGACGTCTTGACACGCCGTATAGCCCCGCGAAAATTAGCAGCATGCACGTTATGGTTATATGGGCCAATCTTTTTACAAGGAAAAGAAGAAATGTGGCCTTCAAGATACTCCAAAGAACTAGCGATATTCGAGAATGACACTCACATGGAGCGAAAAAGGACGGTTACAGTCACTACAGCAACAGACAGTTTAGAAAGCATGATTAACAAAATCCAACACATTTCTAACACTACAACGAGTTGTGGGTTACATGCTAAGATTTGTCAACAATGCTAGAAAATCTAACCAACAATCTGAGATCGCCCTAACTGTCCAGGAATTGGATCAGGCACTTGTGGTGATCGTTCGTACCATTCAACAAGCTGATTTTGAAGAAGATTTAAAACATTTAAGAAAATATAAGATTGTCAGTAAAGGAAGCCATTACAGCAATCTCTCTCAATTCCTAGATACTGACGGCATCACAAGAGTGGGAGGACGATTGACGGCATCGAGGCTTCCGTACGTCGCCAAGCACCCAATGCTACTTCACTACAACGATCCGATATCAAAGTTACTAATGCAAATGATACATGTGAAAAATCGACACTGTGGTCCTTAGGCGTTATTGGCATATGTAAGGCAAAAATATTGGCCAGTTAAAGGTAAATCGGCAGCACGATCAATTGTACAGCGTTGTGTGCAATACACAAATGCCAAACCAAGATTACTAGAACAAATTGGGGGCAATCTTCCACCAGAACGCGTTAGCCCTGCCCGGCCATTCATCAATTCAGGCGTTGATATCTGCGGGCCATTGTGGATTCACTACAAAGTAAGACGAAAGAAACCTCAAAAGGCCTACATTTCGGTGTTTTGCTACAAAAGCTGTACATCTTGAATTAGTCAGCGATTTAACCACAGAAGCCTTCAAAGGTGCCATAAAGCGATTTACAAGCAGACGAGGTCACTGTCAAAACCTATATTGCGACAACGCAACTAACTTCGTTAGAGCGAAAAATCAACTGCAGGAACTCTCAGAGGCAATTTATACCAGTTCAGCCAACGAAGCAATTAATAAAGAACATCCAGAAAGATCACGTTCCGTTTTATACCACCTAGAGCACCTCATTTCGGTGGCATTTGGGAAGCAGCAGTAAAATCAGCTAAGCACCTGCTAGTCAAAAGTACTGTTACAGCCCAGGTAGTAGAGATTGAAGGCATTCTGAATTCAAGGCCTATTAGTCCAATGTCAAACAACCCTAATGACCTAAGTGCATTAACTCCTGGTCATTTCTTAATAGGCGAACCACTCAATGCACAAGTGGATTTACGTTCTCTACCAGATGGAAACTGGTTACACACCTGAAAGGGGAGTTTTGGAGACGATGGTCGCGAGAATATTTATGCGAACTACAGAATTGGCACAAATGGAAAACACAACAAATGAACGTTAAGCTTGGGGACATGGTCCTAATAAAAGAAGATAACACAAGACCGTTAGAGTGGCCACGGGGTAGAATCGTAAACATACATAAAAGAGATTATGGCCTGATTTGAGTAGCGGACGTTAGAACACCAAGAGGCATTTGCAAAAGACCAGTGTCTCGACTAGCACTATTACCGGTTATGAATGAGGAGTCTGATGAACCTTAACAACCAGATAACTGTAGGATCAAATGCCAAACGAAAAGACCGAAATTCCAAGAAAAAGGAGACGGTCTTCCATAACCCACAATATTCTCACAATTGCCATAACTCTGATATTAGTACACCTTGTGCTAGGAGCAAAAATTCAAAATAAGCAATTTGGAAAACTTGGCATACATTTTGAAGGAATCGGGCCAGCGGTAATGTCTCCAACAGAATGACTGCTCTTAGTGTTATGATCTAGAAGGATTTTGGTCTGAGTTAAAAATATTCTCAAAGGGAACTGAAACTCTAGGTCATTTATGTGAAAAAATTAAACAAAAGGCAATTTGCACAAACCTTGCCAATTCTTTTTAACATACTGAGCCTGAGCTAATAATGGACAGTACAATACTTTCTGAATGCGTCTTTAAAAACAAATTCATGTCAGTGCATGCAGAACATATAATATCCAGCTCTGTTTGGACTTTATACACCAGGCTTTGGGAAATTACGGAACAGCAACATTCAGAACGTTTCAAACCATTGTTGAATTAAATTCATTCAACCAAGTACATGACGCAAATACAAAATCTGACAGCCATACAGACCTCATTAGCTGCACAAGAAGTCCTTCAGCTTCCAAACAAGATCACTACGCACAACTATTACCACACTATCGTTGGTTACTCGTCGCTGATCCTCATTGCTTTTATTTTTGTATCCTTAACACTGAGACGAATACGCGAAAAGGCTTCAACACCTAACTCCATCCCAATACCAGCACCGCGTAATCATCCAGGCACATCAGCATCATCAGATTTTACCATACGTGTATAGCAAATCAAAAAAACTTAGTACGCGGTCAGCAATGCATCGGATCATGCAACCAAATTGCAGGCTCTTCACATTTAATACTAGAAGCAATCCCATTCATACCCCAATGCTCCAAAACACAGACTTTTGAGCTGTGCTCAACGGGGCGAGCATGTTAATACATAATTACATGCATATATTAATATTCTTTTATTTATTATTTTATTATTTTTATTTTTTATTATTGTCTACAAAAGAACATACATAGAATGTATTGTTATAAATTTGTGTTTTTTTAAATTTGCATTATTAAACGTCAGCAATTATTTTGACTGCTCCCACGGGAGTATTTAATTACAATAGTACTTGATACCTGTATAATTATTTGCGTGAGAACTTGTCGTGGAATTTATGGTTTTGTCAACAGATTACTTTTGTTACATTTAATTTAATTATTTTTGTCAACACTACACTTTTATAACATTTAAAATAATTATTTGCGTGAGAACTTGTCCCGAAATTTATTTTTTTGTAAACACAGCACTTTTATAATTTATCATATAAGCTTAAAAATCAAAATAATAATATCACTCTTTGTTTTGATCTTAAGAATAAATCACCTGCAGTCTTTCATTTCCACTCAATTCAGTTTAAGTGCTGAAATTGAACAACAAAGTAAAATATACCATTCAATTCAGTTTAAGTGCTGAAATTGAACAACAAAGTAGAAATATACCAGTTAATTCAGTTTAAGGGCTGAAATTGACCAACAAATTTAATATTGTAGCAACTCAGTCAAGGTGCCGTTGTTGGTAATCTAAAGTTGACAATAAAGACGTGCACTAGTATATCCAACAGTATGGCAAAAAACAGATATATCATATACATATCAGTTACAATAGATACAAAAGAACGCATGAGTGTAGTTGATATTGTATGCCTTTGCTTGTGCGTACTCACACTATGGATATAAACACATACAGTTGTTTATGGTATTGCATAGAGTGAGAAAATTATCAGTTTTTTACTCTCAAATATCTGTTGTACCATGAGTATTTGGATATATCTGTTTATGAAACAGATATTTAAGATGATTGTGTGCTGCTTATGAAAAAGGCGAGAGCTAATAAGCAGGATTTTAATTTTGTACGTAATAATGTTATTAAAGGTAGAATTAGAAATATTAGCAATATTTACTGCATTATCTTTAATTAAAAAAAAAAACAATTGAAAAATTATTAAATTGTTGTCTGGAACATAAAAACAAAAAATTTCAATAACAAAAAAATGTAAGAAAAAAATATTTCAAACTTTAGATAAACATATAGGAATGATGTTATATAGTCGATAAAATAATAGGTAATTAACGTATGTGCATATTTCAAAAAAATACATGATATGATATTATGTTTCCTAAGTTATGAGTCAGAAGAATATTATCTGTATATGCTTTGTTGTTAATTACTTGTGTTATTGGGAAACTGTAAAGTCTCTAACACGTAAAAACATTTACACTTTTTTCTGTATTAAAAAAGTTCTACAGATTAAATAAATAAATAATGAAATTTTAATAAAGTCATTTTGATTTGAACGATTTTTGAAAATGAAATGGAGTTTATCATTGAGCTTGTTATTAATTGTGAATAATTGTATAGAGGAAAGTAAAATTTAGAGTAAAATTTAGTAGAGTGAAGCGGACCTTTTGGTTCGCTGTACTTGCTTGCTAAAAGTTACGTTCCTTAGCAAAATAAAAAATAAATATTAAATACTAGTAGAGTATAATTTTTGGTAAAGCCTAAAAATTTAAACTGAATCCTATTGGAATTTTTGGCAACAACAACATAAAGCACCTGTACATAAAAAGGAATAAGCAATGCTTGCTGTATACTTTTTGTTTGTGGTGGAATTTATGCATTTTCATTAGCATTAATACATTTTTTTTAATGTAATTATTTTCATATGTCAATTAAAAAAGGAAAATTTCATGATAATTACAGATATAAAAATTGTAAGAAAAATAACCAGTTAATGCAGTTTACGTATTTTTGGCTACTGCATATATTAAGTTTTGTCACAAATGTTTTTGTTTTATGAGTTTTAAAACGCACAATTTTTCAATGAAAAGTGTTCATACGTGTTTTCGTCATATATTACTAGAAGCGTATAAGGCATAGTGCCAATAAAACGGTTTGCATTGGCTTACCTGGGTTTAACCCATTATGTGTTCCGTAGAACTAATAAAATTCGAATTTTTCCTTATATATTTTTTTTCTTCTTTCTTTAAGCCATACTTATTTTTTAACTTTGTGAAACGAACTTATAAATATATAAAAGGCCTTGATTATTGAAACAGACATTAAAATAAAGTCTTTGGTATAAGTCGGATGAGAATTTAGAAAAATAAACAATAAATTAGTGAGAAAATTTGTTACCAAATATGAATAATATTGAGATAAAAGAAAAAATTTTGTTTAATTTATATAAAATTAGTGAAAAAAGAGGGTGAAGCAAGATATGGGATTGCTTTGGTTTTATAAAAGATGAAAACGATGTGAAACTGCCAAATTTTGTTGCATGCAAAATGTGTATAAATGTATATAAATACAATAAAAACGGGGTATCTAATTTAAATAAACACAAGTGCTATAAAGTGTTAAGAAGTGAAAATGAGAATATTTTAATTGAACCAAATCAAGAAGCTAAAAATGCTTGCACTGATATTCTAACCGAATGGGTAACTGGAGATATACGCCCATACTCTTTAGCAAAAGATTGTGGACTGAAAAAATATTCAAAGTTGTTGTTATCACTTGGAAATAAATTCGGAGCCGGTGTTAACAAAGATGCCCTAATACCACACCCAACAACAATTAACCGAAACGTTGAGAATAGCTATTCAATTCAATTTGAAAAGTTACAGTCAGAGATCTTATCAATACGGAAAATTGGTTATGCCTTAACATGTGATCTGTGGACAGAAAGTTTTAGTAAAATTTCCTATTTTGCTATTACGGGTCATTTTGTTATGGATGGGGAATGTAAAAAAAAGCTACTAGGAGTGAAGTCACTGAAAGGATTTTCGAATCCAAGTAAGTCATCACTGACTTTTGTTACAACCCAAAATATATCTTTTAAATCTTTTTGCTTATAATTTTACATATTTTAAATTTATCTACTAAACAGGCATCAATATAAAACGAAAACTGCATAATTTGCTCGCAGAATTCAACTGCTCCTTAGATGACCCGATAGTTATAGTCACAGACAGAGGAAGCAATATAAAGGAAGGATTAAAAGACTACGAAATATTAACTGTATATGTCACCTACTTCACAATACAGTTGAAAATGCCGTTAAAACTTCCGAACAAGTCGATGAAATCACTGAAGCTGCATCAAAACTGGTCAAATTCATCAAGAAATCAGGTTTGAATTGTTAAAAGCTTTACACACACAAGATGGAATACAGTTTATCTGACTTTATTATCAATAAAAGATAACTTTAGTACTATTCAAAACATACTACGTGAGAAAAATTTAACAGAGAAATATAGCATTATAAGAGAATATTATTTAGATCAGTTAATAGAAATTCTAAAGCCTTTCATGAATGCTTCGACAGAACTGGAAGGCAGCTCCTACATAACAATTCATTTAGTTCATCCGCACATAAGAAAACTGAAAACCATATGTAATAGCATCAATAATGATGAATCTAGTTTTATTTCAGAATTAAAAAAAAATTGCACGAAATTTTAGTTACGTTAGTAGATCCCAAGGTCACAATTTTTCACAAATTAGCAATATTTTTATTTCCGCCAGCTAATCAATTAACCCAATTTAATATTGAAGAAAGAACTGAAGTAATATTAAAGTGCAAATCGTTGTTACAGTCTTATCCTAATGACACATACTCAACTACTTCGCTCATTGAAGGAAATTTTTCAAAAATTTATTCATTGTTTGAAAATTATGTGCAACCAATTGAAAAAGCTAATTCTAGCGATAACATAATTGAAAATGAAATAGCCAAGTATGAAAATACTATTGTTCCTCTAGATAATAATTTTAATACTCTTAAGTGGTGGCATGATAGAAAAAATGAATTCCCTTTGTTGTACAAACTAAGCTGCTACATATTTTCTATACCAGCATCTAGTGCTCCTTCAGAAAGGATATTTTCTATTGCTAGGGCTCTTATAACAGACAAGAGATCAAAGCTTGGTTATAATGAAAAATCTTTTAATAACATTTTATTTGTAAATATTAATTCAAAAGACTGATTTTTATTTTGACTAAAAATATTTTCAGATACTTTCTTTTTAAATTTAATTTTTATTATTTACAGCCTTATTCATAAACAATAACTTAGATCTAATATGCATTTTCAGCAAACTTTTCATGTAATGATATTTGATTTTAAATTAGAAAAAATTTTTTATGACTTCATTTAATATTTAAAATACTTTTACACTAAAGAAAAAAAAAATAAAAAATTAGATTGTTTTTCTTTTTTTCTTCTAGTTATAAAAACATGCATTTATTTGTTTATTATCCTTATCGTAACGAAAGAAATCTTTCGAAATAAATAATGTACACCTGTAAAACTTATTAAATAATCATAATAATATTTTTAATTAATTCATACGCGTTAAATCTTAAGTCTCATTATTTTTTTTTTTTTTTTGAAATACCTATTTATATATTTATTTAACTTGAATAAAGCATAATATAAAAATTTACAATATTGTTTTTTTTTTAAAAACAGTAATGGTTTTTTTCATTTTAAATTTATACCTATGAACGAATATTGCTTCGCAGCATACAATAAATACTTATGGTACAACCATCAATATCTGTTTATATCTATTTGTTAAAAACATAGGAGAACAGATATGTTACTCTCATTCTCTCTTTACTCATTCGCATCCATCCAATGAGAAATAGTAACAATATCAACTTATATCAGAAACACAAACGTACTCACCAATACGCACTCATAAGAGTAGCCACACAAAAACTGATATAAACAGATATATCTGTGCACGTCTTTAGTTGACAAACGAGTCAAACTAACAGTTGGAATATGCGAATGGCTGACATACTTCGTTTTGTTCTTCAGAATCCAATCAGAACTAAGAAAATAGATTATGAGCCGAAGGATATAGGAAATAGTGCTTACATTTGAAGTAACAGGAAAGACCTCTGCAGGAAATTTATTCCACAAATTGTTCGGCTGAAAAAGGAATATATATTTTCTTCACTGCCATGTGTAATTAATGCACTGTACAAATGAACACAAATAGATGGGACCTTAAGAATAAAAAATATGTAGCACGCAAAAATATGGTTTTAGGAAACGAGTTTTCTGATGAAGTTAGACACATTTAATTGCAGTAACGGAAAAACAGCGAAACGCATTCGACATTGTGTCGTTTTTCCAGTTTATTAATAAATTGTTGTGTATGCGATTGGGAAGCTCCAGGAAGGTAAGAAGATAGGATAGAGGAAAATTTCAGAAAATCAAGGCCCTTGGTTACTTCTCTTGTGACTGACAAAACGGAGTTGTTTTACAAAGAAGCACAAGTATGCGAAAGAAATAAGATAGTGCATAAATAATTTTTTTTGAGCGTTCATGATCGTCAGTAGAAATACTAAATTAAAATTTTACATTAATTTTTTGCATATTTGTGCTCTCTTTCTTACAACTTTGTAGTATTAAGCAAGCAAAAAGCAGGTATTAAAATTTGAACAAGGTTAATGATTATCGCAACTACATGTCGTGAGTCTAATGGATCACTAATGTCGGAAAAATTATTCGTCAATGAACCAATTTTATTGCGAAAATCATAATCGTCAAAATTACAAAATATCTAAACACAGCTTTCTCTGTACCAAGGCAATAGACATGATAAATCTGCAACTTCTGAACGTCGGAGCCGATTAATACAAAATTTTAGATTCAGGAGTGGCTTCGCATATGTTTCATCGAATTAGAATTTTTACTGCTATTTTACAGTCATCGTTTACAATTAAATTTTCAACACGAAAAGATGTTGCATATATCGACTCTAATAATAACAGCACTCAGTTAAATATTGCTTAAAACCATTTTACTTTATTCTGAGTCTATTGACTATGTCTTTAAAAACCATAATTTTTAGTAAGTAACAAAGATAAAATAAATAAATAATTTTCAATGATGCAACCAAATTATCTTAACCTACACATTTTACTGTTATCTTTTAGATGTGTAATTGATTTTGTGTTCAGGTGTATAAAAATAAAAAGATCTGCTCCAGCAAAAATTTTTTTTTTATTAACGCTCGTGGCTTAATGTGAAAATCTAAATCCAGTTTTATTTTTTTGCTACTTTGAGCATATTTTAAATTATTTAAACAGTTTTAAATTTATATTTCAGATTTTCGTGGGCTGTTAACGTCGACGCACTATACAATAACTTGCAGCATTTTTCCACCTTTTGGGATCAAATTTCTGAAGCAAAGCCATTTGAAGGGAGAATGATGTTTGTATGTGGAAAATATTCAAACTTTATGGAGTATGTTGCAAAAATAAGTATATATATATACATGTATGCTTTAATACATTTCTTTTTTAGTCCAGAAAGTTGGCCCCAAATACAGAAGATATTTCCTAACTCCGAAATTCACTGGCTCGATGCTGGACATTTAGTTCATTTTGATCAACCAGTTCAATTTGTAGAGACGGTTGCTCAGTTTCTCAATAGATAGAAAAACATAAGTTTGAAACATGCTACTCATTTATAGACATTACTTTTCGTTTGAACATGAAAAACCAAAAAAAAAAAATTGTACACTTATAAATATATAAAGGATCTTTACAAATGTGACTTAGTATAGTAAAGTATTTTAAAAGAACCTGACGAGTAATAAATGCTTTTCGTTAGACAATTTCTCGTTGAAATTATTTGTTTTTACAAATTTTTTAACAGTTAATTCTCTGTCGCCCCATACATATGTTGTGTTTGATTGAAACTACTTTACTAAACTAAATTTGTTTCAAATGATATAGAAAATTAGAGACAGGTGTGGTGTTTTGCCGTTCCCTTGAAGAATATGCACCGATCTGGCTGATTTTCAATAGGAAAAATTTTCTAAGCTATGTCTAATTTCTGATCAATTGGTTTATTTAAATTATTTTTAGCTTATCCAGTGCCCTGGCAAAGTTAATTCGAACACGGACGCACAGACGGACATCGCACAATCGACTTTGATATGCATAAGAACTCAGAATATGACAAATTTGTATATACCCTTTTTCGAATATGTAGTGAAGGGTATAACAAAACTCGAAAATTGATCAATAATTTTTTCGCCTAGAAAAGAATTGATAATCGCTTTACCGTAGATCGAAACCGGGCCACAAAAGAATTTTGCGATGGCCGTCTGTCAACTCTGGCAAGCTACTAGATAAGCTAGAAAAAATTTAAATATGCCAATCGATCAGACATAGTTTCAAAAATTTTGCTATTAATAATCAGCAAGCTGGGTTAGCAAAACATCACGTATCTATTTTTCCACCTTTCGTTTGTATTCCTGCAGGTGGTTGTGTTTATGATAAAAAAT
Organism: Cistogaster globosa; assembly: GCA_937654795.1. Taxonomy (NCBI): domain Eukaryota; kingdom Metazoa; phylum Arthropoda; class Insecta; order Diptera; family Tachinidae; genus Cistogaster; species Cistogaster globosa. The sequence continues at coordinate 32,734,731 of OW569406.1, forward strand.
TAATAAAAAAAAGAAAAACCTAATGGTAAGAAAGAATTTCTTATGCCAATTTATATGTACATGTGGTTATACATATATGGTGAGGGGTATATAAGGAGTATAGAAATAAATATATTTATTTAAAAACAAATGATGTTAATGTTAATTATGTTATGTTCAATTTCCTTGTGTAAATTATTTACGTTATAATTACCCTAATGAAGTTGAAAACCATAAGAGCTATTTTGAACATATACAGCCAAAAGCTCTGCTACTATAAAAACCTAGTTAACGTTTACGTTGCTACATAGATTAAAAAAAAAACTCCCACTCAAATTATTTTGTAGCAGTATTTTTTAAAATAATTTCATTTAATAAGTTTAATCGGAAAATGATTTTCTTCTAATGCAGTAGTAGTTATTTTTCTTACAATTTAAAAGTTGTAAATTGGTATTCTACTTGAGCGCTTTGAAAAGATATTAATGACTCTTTTAAATAAATAAATAAGGTCAATCATATGTTTAGGATCTTTTCTTTCTTAGCGAAATAAGCCACTATGTAAATTCAACTGATCGTCTATCATAAAGAAAATGGACCTCATATATGTTCAACAATCAATAAACGGCAGAAATTACTATGTTGTTGCAGATGCTGATGAAAGTAAATTAAACAATAATGAGAACATAAAATAATACGACAGCTTGTCTTGACTGCAATAGAAATAACACATCCGCGTCCATGTTTTCTGCATTTGCATGTAATTACGTCTATTAAAATATGCAAAATCGATAACTCAAGTGAAAATTGAAAGCAGATGCGTTACGGTCTTAAAACGAGGACGAAGTCCTAAAACTTCAAATTTTGCACTGGTGCCAAAAGTACCTAAAGAGACAGTTGAAAATCCACATTATTTTTAAAACCACTTCGCAGTCCTGGGTAGCCCAATGAATTATCCGGCATCATTTTTAACCCTTCTGCATCCCTTGAATATGTGTTCTTCCTATGATCCTTTGGGTTAATTTGAGAATTTGTACACAATCTTGCAAATAAATTTTTTACAACAATCATATTTAGTGGAATACTTATTTGAATTCGTTTCATGTTGACAAAAAAAAAAACACCGCTGTCGTTTATTTGGTAAATTACTGGACAATTGTGAATTTGTATTATTTTGTTTAGAAAATTTTGGGGCACTTGTGCGATCATTTTGTTCCTAAATATTTTTAACAAGATTTATTACTGATGGTCCATGTGGAAAAACCTTTCTTCGCAAAATATGCTCCTTTATTAGCTGATCTACCAGTTCCACCAGATAAAGCCTGCGTCTGAAATTTTTATTGGAGTTCCAGGCAGAATTCATATCAGTCCATATTATGTAGGAGTTATATGCTCTCGTATTTGAAAATACAGCAACAGTCCATCGCTCAGTTATGCGCTTACATTTATAATTAGCAACTAGTTGGTCAAGCGCATCCACTCTAGCTTTTGTTTGATTGTAGTGTTGTATTATCTTAGGTTTTTTTTGTCATCATCTCGTACATATGCTTAATGATGAAGAGAACTTAAGAGAAGAACGTATTCATTTTTCTTTGAAACATATGATACTATTGTTAATTCACTGGAAAATAAAAAATCAGAGTGCAATACGGGCTTTTTTTATATCTTGAATTTTTGATGACAAAAAAGTTTTATTTTTACAGACAGTGCCAACTAATATAATATTTCGACTTAGTAATTGAATGGCATGTTTGTATGCAGTAAAAAAATTATCACATGTAATTGTGCATCCCTTTAATAGAGGGCCTGATACTGTTAGCACCACTTTCTCACCTAAACTGAAAGTAAAAAAATAAAAAATGCAATACGAAGTACAAAAGTCTCATCTTGATTTTTTCTAGCTGTGTATTTCTGATCTGCCTGTATATACCTCCAAATTCTAGAAATTTTTGGTTGCGGAATCGCAGTGTCCAAATTTTTATGCCATATCTGTTTGTCTACACTAACATTTTCATGTGGATTATAAACAACTTTGAGCTGATTACTCAACTTGTCCCAAACGTTTCTCATAGGTGCTAGTTTGTTACGAAGTCTTTTTTCTTCTCTATTACCCAGTTCACACGTCAAGTTTTTTGCAGCAATTCTTAATTTTGTAGGTGAGAAAACGAAAAATAAAATGGTTCTGCACTCCTTTCTCTTCCACGAAATTCAGAATTGCAGCAAGAAAACTTAACGTGTGTGAATTGGGTATATCTTCACAGCTATCGAACTGAAGGCACTGGGATATGCTCGCAAATCGCTTAAGACTCATTGTCGAAAAATAGGACAAACGTTCTAGCATCATCATAGATTTATTTATATGCAAAACGGGGAATCACCGAATTGCAATTTGAATAAAATCTTGTGAGTAAAAGTTTCTATGCGTTACCAGATCATCATAAAACAATTTTAAGAGATACCTTCACCCTTGAATAGGATAAAAAATTTTAAACAGGAATCAAACTTGCAATATCGTTTGTTGGGTCATATTGACTCAAAGTATATCAAGTGTTTTTAAATCAGGTTTTGAAATGTGAGGGGAGAGGAAAAACCTTTTTTTTTACTTTCTTTGAAAAGCATAATTTTCGCCCCTATAACGGATAAATTCAAGTTTAAGATTCATACCTTTTAATAAAAGGGAAACATTTTGCGTCTGAAAATCAAAGTTGGGTCAAATTGACCCAGGGAGTGCAGAAGGGTTAAATCTTTTAACTCTCCAGCTATTCAATAGAAAGCAAACTTCAAAGTAAACAACATAATTTTAAAATTATTTTTAATTTTAGTCCCAGCCAGGGGTTGAACCTGTGATTATCATAAATCAATTAAAATTTTACTTTTTCGGCTTTGGTTCATATTTAATTTAACTTTTATTAAGAAAAATTATTTTTCAAATGTCCGCGTACATAATTTTAGTTAATTGCGAAACAATTTTTATGTTATGACAATTGCAAACTATATACATTTTGCGTTGTTTGCAGGGAATGTTTTACAAACCCAAAATTAAAAACAGCCGACTAATCACAAAGTATCTTACACCGATAATTAAAAACCTTATCGCAGCGCGTTACAAAATATACCATCTAACACGAGAGCTTTCCTAATTCGTCCACAGAGTGCAAGGACTTAAATGCATCCTTTAACTTTAGTTGGCTTGAAACCACAGCCGAAGCATTAGTACAATCAGTAAACAATTTTATCACCAAAATAAGCAACATGATCCAGGAAAGGCATAAAATGTTGGCCATGTCATGAACTGTCTTAAAATATATGTTTGGAACGATAACAGCTTACGCCAACATAAAATGAATTTGAATACTTCCTTGCGAATTAACTAATCAAAATAATGCTGATTGCTAAAACTCATTTAACACCAAGAAGCTAGTTTAACCCAAGTGAATGCACTGCACCCGCTTGAATACAAAAAACGGTCCACTTAATAACGCTTTATCTTAAATATTACTATTTTGTTTTTATGTAACATTAACTATAACGATAAGTTATCAAATTCTTTTTTGCTCACACTGTTTTTATTTATTTTTTATTAAGCAATAACCTGCCATACAGTATTCCAAGTGAATTGAAAAAATTCTGCTGTTACAATGTTAAAAATGATTGATACACCCTGCATCACAACATGGAATTGGAATCGGAAATGGATTAAAGTAATAAAATATGACTAAGAAAAAAAATTTTGCACGCCAAACAATTTATTAAAGTAAACCCTGTCAGGTTTGGTTATAAAAATTAGATACTTACCAAACAGTTGGGCTTTTTATATTAGTTTGACACTTGTTGTAGAGCTAAAGTAATTGATATTCAGTGTCAACATACCACTATGATTCGCAGTTGTTCTAGATGGTTAAGTTTACCTACAGCAGCCAAATCTTATTGCAGAGTACAATGCTGGTATGGGTGAAGCTGACCTTAACGAGCAGGCAATAAATATGTACAAAATAACATTCAGGAACAAGCTTTGTTTACATCTATGGTTAATTCAATTGTAGTAAATGCTTAACACTGGCAATATAGATCTCTGAAATTTCTGAAAATGTACACTACTACCTAGGAAACTATGCCATCCATACAATAGAAACAACACGGTCTACCTTTCTAAGCATAGACATATAAACTCATTCACCTAAAATATAAGGTATGTAACCATCGGTGCCAGAAATTTTCACAGAAAAATCTTTATTCTTCAAAAAAATCTTAATTTTAGAAAAACTATTGAATTTATTTAATCTTATTACCTGTTGTTATTTTTAATGAGGTTACCATAAATGCAAAAAATAAAAATACTTATAAATACAAATGTAAATAAAAAATATGGTAATTGCGATTAAAAGATAAAAAAAATAGTAGCTGAAACATTGGCGCTACTCCATATTTTCCGAGTTATTGGCCTCTGTACTTTTCATAAGAAAGTACGATTTTGCACCATATTTTTAAAGATAGCAGTAAGGGCGTCATCAAAAAGATTTTGAAGAGGTCTTTCAGGAAATGCAAACATATTTTAAAAATGATTAACCCATTCACATTGATGAAGGATATACAAGAGTCGTCATCTAACTATCTTTAATTAAAAATTTGGAAAAAGGTTAAATAGACTTGCTACTGAGGGGTCAGCTTTTTTCAGGTTGCGTCGTTAAAGTTAAATCGTTTTGTTATTTATTTACATAACTCAGTAAAATAAAAATTATTGGATATTTTTGTGCTCACAAATATTGTTGGTAAATGTCATAATTTTTTACATATTTGTATTTTAGCAGCAGAATATTAGGTGTCAAGCAACTAAATCAAAAATATCTTAATATTAGGAAAAAGATCTTCAAATCTAATTTTGATTAAACAATTTTTAAAATTAAGGTAAAATCATCATTCTGGCATCGCTGCATGTAACAGAGTAGGAAAATAAACAAATTGAGTGGGCGAGAAGATAACAAACTAAAGGCCGGGGCACATAGAATACGTCATACGTTAAACTATGACCTGTCAACTGACAAGTCAGTTAAAAAACATGTTTTTTGTAAGCGTTATCACAATCAATACCTGTCCGTCAACGCAAAGTACGAAAGTTGGACAACTTTTGACGTACATTGAATACTTTGACAGCTCTCAACTCCTTCTTTTCTTTTTTCTTTTAACTCTTGCTGTGTTTCAATTGTATTCTGTGATTTTAATAATATAATTTTGGTGGCAAAATATAAAATACAAATTTTATTAAATTAGCAAGTGAATAAAATACGTATTTAATTTAAAAGTAAATAAAAATACAGAGTAAACTTTGATTTAATATCCGTCCTTACTTCGAATTCAGATGAATACGTCAAAGTACAATGTAAGTCGGACTCTATGTGCCCCGGCTTTAAATGTAACCAAGGTACATTTATTTGACTAGGTAAAAGCGGCTTTATAGAAATACAAACTTGCAAAAACAACGTAGCATTTTGTTGTCGCTTTGTGTATAAAAATGTCAAGAGTAGAAAGAAAAATAAGAGAAAATAAAAGATAAATGCTCTTAAAACAAACGCTTGCTTTGTTTTACATATGCTTGTTGTTGGTGTTTTTTGAAATTCGTAAACAAAAGTAGTAAAATGTAAACTACAAACAAGCCGGGCGGACGACACTACCTAGTGAAATAAATGTACCTTGAATGTAACAAACAAAAAATTCGACTTAATATGATCTCTCTCTCTCTCTGTTGCCAAAAAAAAATCTGGGTTTTACACATAATTTGATTTATGATTTCCACAAAAATCCCCATTTCTAAACGAAAATCCCCAATTTTGTCCCCAAAAAGAAACATTTTAAAATACGCATCTTTATTAAAAAAAAACTTTTTAATTTATTGTTTTCGTATACACTCATACATATACATATGTCATTAATTATAATATTTGAACTAAATGATAAAGGAGCCTATATTATACAGAAAATTAATTTTTTTTTTTAATTCAGGGAGATACACTTTCGTTTCTAGCATGGAATTCAATAGAAAAACAAATTTTATATGTTTTGTTAGTTACATGATTTATCATTTTAGTTGACCACATGGGTGTATAATACAAGCCAAGTCGGTTAACAAACAAGTAAATTGTTTTAAACATTAATTTTAGTATCAAAGTTAAATTAAATACATAAACGGACAAATTCGTTTAGCAGGATTTAATGCTTTAAGAAATATTCTTTTTCTTTAATTCGCTTTTCATAACAGTTTTTCTTAATTAGTATTTAAGAATGAGAAAATATATATTTTTGTATAAATAAATATTTTTGCAATGGAATTTTTTGTGTGCTTCTGCCAATAAACATGTGCAATTTTATTCCACTCACTTTTGTATGTAGTAAACTTCTTTTTGGGTCTCTGGATATTTTTAAAATTCTATTGGCGGGATCAAATTTACTAATGGTTTAAATATTCTTAAATTGTAAATTTTTTGAGAGTTTGTAGTCACATAATCGGGAAACCCTTTAAGCTTTTCTATCCTAGTATGACTAAGTGTTCTAAACAATTTTCTTTTAAATAATTTGCTTAATAGAGCTATTTTCGCACATTGATTGCACCGTCTGTTCTAATGGCAGATAAATTATTAAGACCTAAACCCATGTTCATAAAAACTCTGATAATGCCTCTGATGTTACCTCTGCTTCAACTAAAATGCCCAAAAACTGTGATTATTTTAACATTTTTTGTTAAAATACTGCAGGCATTCCCCTAATATTATATATTAACTGTTTTAATAAATCATGTGCTAAATTTTATTATTCTATGCATTTTTGGCGTTATGGCATTGCTGTTACTTTGCACACTTTTAGAAAATAATTTACAAAGATGATCAGGTGATATTATATTATTATACTAAAATGTGTAATTTTAATTTGAGTACAAAAATATTTGAACCACTATCAAGTGTCTATACATAGAGGTTTATATCGTAATGCTTTTAATAGAGATATTGAGTTTAATGCCTGTAAATCAAGCTAGTGTCGATAATAAAAAAAGATAGGAATGAAAAATCCCCCAAATCCCTTCCCACGAATTTTTGTCCCTAAGTTTTTGTTAAAATTCACAATTCGGGGAAAATCTCCTTATCTGGCTGCAATGGTGATAACTCATTTTTTTAATGGAGGCTGCCATAACATACTTATGTGCCAAAAAGTCATTAAAGAGAAAACCGCTAACATTAGTATTTTTTAATATATAACCGATCAATCTTTTTTATAAACAATAAATTTTGGCACATATTTTTTACAAATAAGTTTTAGTACGTTTGGATATAGTAAATCATGATATATCAAGCTCCTACGCAATTAAAGAGAATTGGTTTGTGCTCCATTTCAAATCATGTTTTTGAATTTGGCCCCTTTCACATTCATATAAAATTTAAATTTTATTCGTTTCTAAAATTATGACTAAAACGAAATGTTAATATTATTTACATGAGGAAATACGGTGTCTGTAACAACATCCGTTTATTTTTTTTTATAAATTGATTGAAAAAAAAAACAAAGTCTACAGTCCTACTATTATATATTATTGCTTCATACATTTTATAGTATATATCCATAGATATGTACCTACTTAAAGAAACATTAAAAAACAATATACTAAAACATAATAGTGCGTTCCATTTACGTAATTTGTCTAAAACACTTGATTTACTCAAATCAAGCGTTTTGCTGTTTGATTTCCCATACATCTTTCATGCTATCAAAACTACTAAAATCACTTGATGTCTGGGATATTCAAGTTTCGCTCTGAGCTATCTATGCAGATTATATGTTTTTATCGAAAAAGTGACATTTAATATTAGGTTTATTAAAAAATAAACTTTTCCAGTGGAAACATAGTATGAAAATAATTAACACGTAACAAAATAGCTATGTTTTCTTTTTTGTACTTATAATGTATAAATGACTATTTTTCTTAAAAGAACGATGTTCCAAATTAAATAACATAAAAATTACTATTCCAAATTAAAGAAGGGTATATGCGGTTCTTACTTAAACCATATGCAATGAGGCGTGATGAAATTCTGTTGTCTAGCGTTTTTCAATGGTTGAGTAGAATAGACAACAATTTTTTTCAAAAATATAGAATCTATCGAGCACCCGATAAATTCTAAGAAGGGCGTTAGGTATTGTGAAAATAGAATTTATTATAGTATGTTTCCACGACAAAATGAAGCACTTGCTTCGCTCTTCAAATCTGATTGCGAAGCATGCCGTCTACACGACACTTACTACATGCTTCTATTGGACGTCTGCACAAAAACTGAATTTGTTCAAAAACTTTATTTTTCGTTTTAATTGATTTGTTTGTAATTTATTACATTTAAAATTTTGATGAAATTAATTGTTTTTTATAGTACACATATCCACACACCATTTTTAACATCCCTACAAGAACAGTGACCATCATTTGATCTATCAAATGACAATCACTGATGATGGAAATATCCACCGCTGCGTAGAACAAAGTTTCTATCACATTCTTAAAGGCAAAATGAAAAACTTGATGTGAACATTTGTATGCGTGTGATGTCTGTAGCAAACAGCGTTACCAGTGACTTTTTTACAAAAAATAAACTGAAAATTTTTCTTGATTTTTGAAACAGATTTAATTACAAAACAAAGCTATATTTTGAACTTTGCTAACCAAGTTTGAGTAAAAAGTTAGATTTAATTAACAAACAAAAATTAATATTAATTTAATACCAAAAGCCGTGCAACGGTAACGCTGTTTCAGTATAAAATTATTGCAAATGTGTTAGTAAATAATTGTGTATGTATAAGTTTCCCTCACCCATTTCTTGCTGGGATTGTTTTTCCCTTTTTGTTTATATTTTAGACAGCTAGTTCAGATAAACTTCCGATAAAAATTAGAGAAGACAGAATTTGTTCATGCCTCGCAAGTAGATTCAATATGAATCTACCATAATTTTGTATGGCGAAGCAACATGATTCGCTCATGATTGGAGTGTGAAGCAAGAATAGAGAGCGAAGCTGGTGCCGTGGAAGCATTGTATTAGTTTAATTTGAGTGATTGATGTATTAAGAATGTGGTTGCGAGCTCACGTGTCGTATATGTGTAGAATAAATTAATACGATTTAATAAGATGACTTTTAGTTACCAAAGGATTTACATATATTTAATCCAGTTAATGATGAAGCTAAAATGAATAATAATGTACCTAAGCTAAATTCTAATTTTATTATTTTATAAGGTAGAATAAATTTGTAATTCGAACAATAAACACTTTTAGTATTTAAGTTTTAATAGCACAATTTACAATGTAGAATTAAATTTCAATTAGAACAATTAACGCTTTTAGTGTTTAAGTTTTTATAGCAAAATTTCACACATTATGTTATAAATTTTTTCGAGCAAGTTTTGCATTTTAAGTTATATGTTTTATTTAGGAAATTATACAATTTTAATTATAAGTTCAATTTAGCATATTTTATATTTAGTTATAAGTTTTATAAAGTAAATTTTACAATTTTATTTAGCAAATATTACAATTTAAGTTTTATTTAGCAAATTATACACTTTAAACTATAAGTTGAATTTAGAAAATTTTTTATTAGTATTACGTGAAAAGTGTGGCTAAATAATGAAAAGGTTGAAAAGACTCTCTTTTATACGTTTTCTTATTTTTAAATACATGCATAATGCTTTTTTTTGTGGAGCTATTTTACTTTTTGCTTATATGAGTATTAATTTCAAAACGTTAATCTTTATTTCACCATAGTGAGCATATAACAATTACTCAGCGCAAAATATGGATTACAGATTTTAGACACAATCCGTTAATATTAAATAGAGATTTTTTTGTTTTACCAATTCAGTATTGCTAGTTATTGTTAAAAATATATATATTAACACATTGTTGACCGGTCACGAGTTAACTCGTATTTTTATTGCCGAACGTTGCTGACCGGCCACGAGTAAACTCGTGATGCGATGTGATTGTTATACTGCTTACCATACGAAAAAGAAATATTAAAAGTTTAATAAGTTATTAAAATTTATTTTTATTGATTTACTTCCACATCCAATTACGAAATAATAGCCGGTGACATGAGATAAATTTTCAGGTCAACAATGTTTTAAATAGTATTCACTTTGACTGCATTTAGACACGCAAGTTTGACTTTGACAAAGTTTTGTTAATTATATATAAACTATGTTTGGTGTTCAGACACAAAAAGTTTTATTTTACAAATTTTGTTTCCTTTTGTTTGATCGTTCTTAATTTTTGGACGTTTTGCATATGGTGCGTCAAACACAAAATTATATGTTTGTATGTACATATAAACAACTGCCTACAAGCAAAGAAAGAAAAACAAAGCATTTTTGCGGGTACATCAAAGTTTGTACTGCCCACCTTGCTTTCTACCTCTCACATAAAATCAAAACTTTGCAAATTATTACCTTTAGTTCATAATTACTTAATTAATTCAGGATATTTATGCATTTGTAAATGATATAAATATAAAATAATGATGATTTTATAAATTTTTATATAAAATATAAATATACTTTTTCTTACAAGGCATAATAATAATCATGTTTATTTTTATGTTTTTTTTTTTTTTTGTAAAATATGGTTAAAGGCCCTTATTATGAGTTGCATTCGATTTCCATTTTCGCTGGCTAACGAAAATCGAATATCGATTTTTAAATTCGTATTATGAGTTGGTAGAACTGCCGAAAATTGCGTTGTGCAATGAACTTTCAATCGAACACAATTATGTTTTCGATGGTTTGTGTCAGTTTGTAAAACGTATTGAAAATGTATGTATTTGTAATTTTTTTTTTACATATGGTGGCAATAATATATTTTAATTCCATGCAGGTCTAAGGTTGTAAGTACAAAACAACAATTGGAAAAGCTCGTTTCTCTAATGGAACAAAATCCACGGCTGGCAACAGTAATATGCATTCCGTCGTAGTAATTTTATATAATAATTATTTTAATATTTCTTTAGAGTGACATCTGATAAAAATGTACTATTGTGAATATTCCAATAGCACTATTTTTATCGAATGTGCGCCATAATAACAAATGAAAATTCAATCGATCAGCTCAATCGACTACAGTCAAAGATCGAAAGTTGCTCATAATAGGCACATAAGAAAATATGCTAAAAAAATAACACATATATACCACATTAAAAGCAATATATGTGTCCACATTTGGTCCTATCCACGAACAACTTTTAATTTTTGAGATATAAGCCCATATAAAGTCTGAGGGAAAGCCCATATATAGTATGAGAAAAGCCCAATGTAGTAGTTGAAAAATACAAAATAGTTTTTTTTGTTCATAAAGTATAGATTTTTATTTTATTTATTACTTTAAATTTTAAATAATTTATTAAATTTGTTTTATTTTATAAAACTTTTCATAACCGGCTTGTTAAGTTTGTTAACTTAAAAATCCTCTCCATGGTCTTTACTTTCTGTAGCTGTTCTGTGTCGTGTCGTTCTGCTTTTTAAATTGTTGTAATTAGTTTTTCTGTAACAACAAATCAGCTGTTTATAAAAAATGAAGAAAACACAATACACAAGAAAAACAACTACAATTACAATGACAAAAATGGTTGGTTTACAATTTTGCGTTCACACTACCAAACAACTTTCAAGTAGCTTAACGTTGAATTCTATTTTCTACTGATTCGAACGGAACAGAACAGAACGTCAGAGTTATAACAAACCACAAATAAATATTTTCCATTAAACAGAAATTGATCAGCTGATTCGGCACGGAACGGAAAGTAAGGACGAATTCTGCCTTAATTCAACGTTAAGTTACTTGGAAGTTGTTTGATAGTGTGAGTGCAAAATTGTAAACAAAACATTTTTTCATTATAATTGTAGTTTATTTTTGTTGTGTTGTGTATTGTGTTTTCTTTGGTTATTATAAACAGCTGATATGTTGTAACATAAAAACTAATTACAACAATTTAAAAAGCAGAACGGCACGGAGCAGAACAGCAACGGAAGGTAAAGACTAATGAGTTTTGCTGATCAATACGTTCATTTTAACTCCTAAAATATTATATATATTAGAGGCCTGCACATATGTATTTAAACATCGAACACACTCTTATGTTTAAATGCTTTGCACATAAATTCCTTGCATTACAACAACATAAAATACTGTCGTATTCTGTTTGTAGCATGAAGTAAATACAGAAGTTCGTGTATGAGATTATGTTTTAATACTGTAAGACAGTCTTTGTTCCTTACAAGACATTAGTGACAGTTAAAAAAAAGATAAAATGGTCCAAGTATTTGAAAAAATACAGTTGAAGACCCAAATCTTCACTTTTATTTTCTGTTATTTTAAATGCTTCTGTTGTTCTTATGTGTACAGGTCAATAAGAATAAGTTAAATATTAAATTTATTTGTATTATTCATAAATTTAAATATTGTTTTCTTAATTGTGCAGATATACTATTTTGTTATTAAAGAAGGCAATAAAAATTTGAAATTTTCAAACTGGCACTAAATTTTATACTAATTAAATAAAGCGCACTAAAGCTAATTAACCAATAGCTGAGTAATTATCTAATATGTATGTATATTGTGATTTTTTAAACAACTTTCATATATGTAGGTATTATTTTATAAATAAAAACAATTTCTTCTAGAATGCGACCGTGAAAGTTTGCTTAATTTTGTGGTTTTTAAAAAGAAATTTGCATAGAAGAGTTTTCAATTAAAACACTTTAATTTTTACTGTTCAATAACTATTTTTATTTTTAATATGGTAAACTTGCATATTATTTTATTGCAGTACTATTCCTTAGTATTATTTTGCCTTTTTTTAATATTCCCAAATACAATTTTAATAGATTTTTTACAACCCATTTCACATCACATTTAAAAACATTTTCGCGTTCACTATTTAATTGAAATTATTTATATATTGCAATACCACTTATAAATATTCTAAGGGCATTTCCACATTTGTTGGAATTTTTACAACCACCATTACTAATTACATTACTTTTTCACATCAACAACAACCAGATTTATCATAAAATTTTATTTATTTTTCAGATTTCATACATACGTTCAAGGCGAATTAATTTTAACAGGTGGCATCGTTGCGGCAGCTGACAATTTTTTGTTTAATTTTGTAATGTGTAAAATAACTGTCAAAAGTGAATCATTAAGATCACAAAATTTCTTTTTTTTTATTATTCTTTAAAAAAGAATTGTAAGAAGAGTTTTAAATCAATTTAAAAAACGAATCTTAGTAAAAACGTTATTGAAAAGGGTAAGAAAAAAGTGTAGTAATTATTTGTGTTCTAAAGTTTATCATACACTTAAGTGCCTGTTTTTCTTTTTATTGTTGTATTGTTGTAGCCGCGCTGCCACCTTATGTGAATTCGCCTTGCATACGTTTAAGCCACTTTAAATTAAAACTAACGGCTTAAAACGTCAAGAAGTTTTAAAATAACAAGACGTCTTAAAACATTTCAAGACATCTTGTTATTATTTATAACATATTAAGACATCAAGACATTTTTTAAATACACACAAGAAAAAAGTTTTTGTTTTATTTCTACAATATTTGACAGTAATTGTTTGTTGTAACTTTACTTCAGTAAACCATTTTAAAAATATGTGATGTCTTGATTGTGTGTTCAAATGCAAGTGTGCAGACTACTAATATATATTTACATACCTAAATGTGCATTAAGATAAACAAGACTTTTGACACTTAAATTTACAAACAAATCCTTTATCTTTATTTGTTATTTTTTTCTTTTGTTTTTACAAGTGATTTTTTTTGTAAATTTATGTGCCAGAGCTTTCGTTTTCACCACAGGTGGATAAAGGGTATATTTTAATTTGACATTCCGGTTGTAATTTGGAAAATATCCAGTTCCGACCCCATAAAGTACATATATTCTGAGTTCTTATGCATAGCGAAGTCGATTGAGCCATGTCCGTCTGTGCGTCGGTGTTGAGAAAGGAATAAGCTTTGCCAAGGCACTGGATGAGCTAGAGAATAATAAAGTACGTCGATCGGTCAGACATAGCATCGAAAATTTTGCTTTTGAAAATCTCCAAGGTCGGTCCATATACCTTTGAGCGGCCAAAATACCACGTCTTCCTCTAATTTTCATTATATTTGTGCCCGCAGAACTTAGTCATTTTGAAAACGATTTTAAATATTTTTTCATTCTTTGAAAGGTTATACTTACTTGTATCGTTTAAAAACAATTCATAATTTTAAAGACTAAAGGCTGATCCCAAACAACACACATATTTTTACGTGTATTATATATCGTAAAAGGCGCCATTTTAAACTATAAATAAATTTCATAAAGTTAAAGCTCCCAATGGACAAAAGTTAATATAGAAAAGAAAGTTTAAAAATTAAAGGGTGTCCTGATAGGTGACATAAATTAACTTATATAGGCCTATCTTTGGAACCGTTATTGACAAACGCTTGAAAACTAGATAAAATATCGATTATAATAAGTATAAGTATTTGAAATTGTAAATAAAATGGTGCCCTAATAGCTCATTTAATTTGAAATATATGCCAATACTTTAATCTGTTGTATTAAATTCGGATTTGGAAAATAAAAAGTGTCCTAATAATTAATGCAATTTGATGTACGTGACCGTTATATACCACCATAGTTTAAAAATTAAACGGTGTCCCAATAATTAATGTAATATAACAAAGCAAGCCCACTTACCGGAGCCGGCAAAATAAGACAGTCCAACAAAAAAAAAAAAAAAATACTAAACCAAAACGCAAAACCAGCGGGCCTATTTCCACATTCGCTTGCGTGCGATTTCTTATTCGAACGTGCGAGTTTATTCAGGTTTGGGATTCTCTCATTCGATATGTAGCAAGTTGTATCGAAATTTCTAATGACGCCATTCGATAGCGAGCTATCATTTGAATGCAACCGTGTGTGTTTTTACTCGCAATCAAAAAGACAATCGAGTTAACGTTTATCGTTAAAGAGCAAATAAAATGTAAGTTAAAATAAATGTTAATCAAAAAGTAAATTAAATATACGTATATTTGTATTTTAATTATTTCAGGTCTAAAATAAATTATTCACAAAAAGAAATCCTAGCTGACTTTATGTTGCAGCACAGTGATTTGCCAAAAAAATATTTTGATGAACAGTTCCCAAGAAAAAGCAAAAGCCAACCAATTTTGGGAGCAACTAACA
Source organism: Cistogaster globosa (assembly GCA_937654795.1). Taxonomy (NCBI): domain Eukaryota; kingdom Metazoa; phylum Arthropoda; class Insecta; order Diptera; family Tachinidae; genus Cistogaster; species Cistogaster globosa. The sequence continues at coordinate 32,749,969 of OW569406.1, forward strand.
ACTAAACTAAATGCTTTTGGGCCACCTATAAAAGATAAATCGTTGCGCAAGGTAACCGAATAAAAAAAATTATAATAGTTTTTTTTAATAATTTTTTAATAAAGGTGTATGCCGATCAAAAGCAAAACGTGAGAAAGAAGCTCTTTTATAATAATTCCTAAAAAAAACAAACAGGTGGAGGGTCTATGAGGAAAAAGTGCTAACCCAAGTAGAAGAACAAATAATAGTTGCAGCAGGTGTTAATGTCGCTGTTGAAGGTCTAAGAACAGTTCAATGCTTTTGACCGGAAAAGTATTTCACTCTCACTAATGAATTTTATGTTTTACAAAATAATGATGTTTTATGATTATCTTCATGCTTAATTTTCGAATTTGAAGATCTAGTACAGCGCAACTTCTCCTGGTTTATAGAAACTGAGACGATTGGCGAGGAAGAAAAATCAGAGCCAACTTAGACCAACATAAAATATAAACCTTTGCCTAAAATGAGAAGAAAGGAAAATAAAACAAGTTTGTTGCAAAAATTATAACTTCCGTGAAACACTACTAGCAGAAAATGCTCAAAAGACTTGATAAGTTGATTGAAATTAGTAACAAACAATTGGAACTAAAAGAGAAGGAGATAGCCGTAGCTACTCAACTACTGGAAATTAAGAAAGAAAACCTAAAAATGAAACAAATAGAACATGAAAATACCACGCAGATTAAGGCAGTGGAATAAGAAATACGCAGGAAAAATTTACTGAAGCTTAAAGATTATTAAAACGAATACTAAGTTGAGCTTTTTAATATATTTACATGCATACATATGTGATAGTATATATTATAGTGATCTTATTTTGTACCTAATCTTGAATTATTTTATATAGAAATTCTTTTTTTATTGTTACAAATGAAAAACGTCTATTTTTAGTTTTCTACAATATACATAATGAAATAAAAACTGTAGATTATGACTACTTAATAGTACCATTTTAAAGAAAATGTGCTAGAGCGCAAAATATATTAAATAAGGACCATTAAAAGCCAGCAAAATGGTAACTACACGAAAAAATTGAAAATAGTACTCCAATTAACCAAATAGCAAAAATATGTACATAAAATGTTTTAAATTTTCTTTTAATTATAAGGTAATTTTCAAAAGCAATTTATGATTTTAAGGGTGTGATGAATGTATTTTTTTACAGTTAGTTCTAATATACATTCTAATTGTGAATTAGATTTAAAAAATATATTCAAAATAATTTCAACTTCATACATGTGTATAACTTATTAATAATTATACATAATAACTGTACTACTCTTCTTTAAATTGCACCGAAAAAAGTACATTTGCATGAGTTTACTTTAATTCTAAAAACAACACAAACTTCTGTAAAGCTCGAAGATTCTAAACCAAATTACTGTTGTTTTACACTTTTTTGCTATAACAAAAATATATTATTTTTTATTCTTTTAATTCCCAAATCCTTACACTATCTATAATGTTACAAAGATTTCTTTTATCAGGAATTTTTAAAGTAAATTATTTTGCAAACAAAAGTAAGAAACAGCTGCTTGGCTAATTCTTGCAAGTAAAAATTTTACCGGTAAGAATTTGCAAGATATTTTTTGTATCTCATTTTCTTACTCTCTCTTTTTACACTCTCGCGTTGCAAATTTTTCGGGTTAATGAACACTTTCCAGTAACAATTGTTACAAATTCGTAACAATTTTTAGTAAATGAACAGACCTATTGTTTATTTTTTTCTTTGTGTACACATATGTTTTTGTTTACAATTTATTCAGTGTTGTAAAGTAAATTTTTTACAATCCTTTACAACCCTGAAAGAAATTGTTGATTCGTTGCGAATCGAATAATATCATTAGAAAATTTCGCACTATCGAAATTTAACTACATTCGAATGCGATTTCGATCACCAATGAGAGAATTAGGCTCCAGAACTAAGTAATAGTATAGTTAATAATAATGAGAGTAAAACCAAAATTTAAGCAACTTATGGGTATAACACCATTTACCATGTAAATATAGTTAAGTGAAGTAACTTCAATAATAAAAAAAACAAATATTGGGGTGAAAGAGAATAAAAAAAATAAGAAAAAATAATTTAAGTACTGTTTTACATAAAAATGTCATCGGCTAAGCGTTTTCAAAAAAATTCAGTATTTTCTGAAATCTCTCTTAAAAATATTTAAAATGATATGGTGCACAATCGTTCTTTGCTATGAAAAGTTCAGAGGCCCAAAACTCGGAAAATATGGGCGAACGCCAATTTTTTTACTTGATGTTTTTCTTTTTTTAGTTCTTCATCGCCTATATACTTGTTTTTCTTTTCTTAATTTTTCCAAATGGTGTCGAAAAATTAGAGGCAGGCCCACTGCCTCGAAAGATATGGACTAATCTTGAATTTAATAGCATCTTGATTTTAATAGTAAAATTTTTAAAACTATGTCTGATCGATTGGTGTATTTTAATTTTCTCTAGCTCATCTTGTGCCATGGCAAAGTTTTTTTCAACACTAACATGGATGGACAGACGGATATCGCTCAATGGACTTAGCTATGCATGAGATTTCTGAATATATACACTTTGTATATATTGTAGAAATTACAAATGGAATGACAAACTTAGAAATACCCTTTTTCTGCTTTTCGTGGTGAAGGGTGGTGAAGTATTACAAATATTTTCAATTATTCTATTTATAATAAAATTTTTAATTTTCTGCTAAATAATTGATATTTGGTAAAAGCTTTGTTAATTTACAAATTGAACACATAATCTATTGAACATAATAAAATTTCTTTAATTTTTTGCATAGTTGGTAGCAAGTTATATATGTTAAGACCCTTTAAAAAAAGAGATCTTTGCATTGCTATAGTATTTACTCGTTGCAGTCTAAAGTCCTGTGCATTTCTTAAATTGTAAATAAATATTAAGGTCCATTTCCCATCTTAATTGTTTGTATAAACTTCACTGATTTAGTTCTAGACTTTGTTGAATATTAAGCCATTTTATGTTGTTGAGCATAAACCCTATAGATTTATATTTATTGCATCTCAAAATTGTGCGCATTGCCTTATTTTGTAATTTCTGAAGTCTCTCTATTTTTGGTTTTATGTAAAATAAGTATAGTATTGCAGAGCCTAGCTCAAAATATGGTATAATAATAATTACATTATAGACATTAATTGCGATTAATATTGAAACTTTATTTCTTAACCATTTAAAAAAACCAAATTTTTTTTTGCAAATTTTTTTGCACATAAATTCAATGTGGTCTTTAAGTTTTAAGTCTTTGTCAAGAATAAAACCGAGATACTTTATAATATTCACTTTTTCTATTTGTTTATTATTGATTTTTACTGTCAAAATACTGTTCATATTTATTTCCATTATTTTAGTCTTGTTTTCATTTGGTTTTAACTTATTCATTTTCACCCATTCATTAACTTTCACTAAATCGCAGATAAGATTAATTTGACATTGTTTCTCAGTTGCAGCTTCATTAAAAATCAGCGTGTCATCCGCATAAAGCACTATTTCACATTTAGTCAGAATATTTGGCATATCATTTATATATAATAAACAATAATGCACCCAGAACCGAGCCTTGTGGTACACTAAACATGTTATGTATTGCATTTGATTTCACATTGTTTACTTTCGTTATCTGTTGTCTGCCTGGTCAATACGTTTGAAACCATTTCAGTTTATTGTCCTGAATGCCGTACACATATAGTTTTTTTTTTAATAGGATTTCCCTATCTATAGTCTCAAATTCTCTTTTAAAGTCTAAAAATATTGCCATTATTTTGTTGCTTTTTTCGGTATTTTTCCATCTATTTATCACATAGCTTACAGCTGTTTCACAAGAATACTTTTTTAAAAAACCGGATTGATATTTAGACAATATATTATTCTCCTTAATGTATCTTTCTAACTGTAATTTCACTACATTTTCTATTATTTTTTCACAAGTTTTCAGTGCGTTTAAAGGACGATATTTTTCACAGACTTTTTCCATGTTTCTGGAAAGATACCTGTTTCTAGAATTGTTTATTATATAAAGTAATGCACTGCCCGTTATGTTCCAATTATATAAAATGATGTTTGTTGTTACTTTATTAAAATCAGGTTTGTTATTAATATCCTTACATATTTTTACATAGATTTTGTGAATTTACTGACCGAAATCTAAATCTAGAATGAATCACAGGTATTTGATTTATGTATTGCACATCTTCTATACTATCTCTTATTGTTTTAATGCTGTTTATAAAAAAATAGTTAAATTGAGTAGCAGTTTGGTAATTATCATTATATTTTATTTGGTCAAATATCACAGTATTTATCACTGGCTGACTCTTTTTAAGTACTAAATTTTTTTTATTTCTTTCTATATTAGTTTTTGATTTTTGGAATTGTTTATTCTATTATTAATATATATATTTTTTCTATCACAATTTTATATTTATACATGTTTCTTACCGCTTTATATTGATTCCAAGTTTCATTATTATTTACTATTTAATAATTTTTTTGTTTAAGCATTCTAAGTTCCGCAGTAAACCAAATATTACCATTGTTAGTTGCCTTATTGTTTTTTTGTTAGTAAACTTTTTAATTGTACTCTCGATGCAAAGTCAAAGTTGTTCACATTTATATAGTCACTTTCGTATTCATTAATACGTGCACATAGTTCCCTATTAAATAAGATTTTAATATATTTAAATGTTCCTATTTCCTTATACTCTAAACGTACTTGTTTCATATATTTACATTCTATTTTCATGTCTAATGTTTCATGATCAGATATTCTGTTGCAAATGTTAATTTCAACCGCTATTTTTCCCTTGTTAGTTATAGCGTAAGCTATTATTGTCCTTGTGTATTCGGTTACTCTTGTGTATTCGTTTACTTTTTTTAAGGCCATAGTCATATAAAAGGCTTTGCATCTTTTATTTATTTATTTTTTTTTTGTAAAAACAAATACTGGACCATTCTATACTGAAATCGCCTGTTATTATTACGTCACAATTATACTCGCACAATTCTTCCACAAAATTTTCAAAATATTCAAAAAATTCGGCTTCACTAAAACTAGGTTATCTATATTTCATAGTACATGCGTTGCTTATATTTTCAATTTTTTCTAATATTTTATTAACTTTCCAGTGTTTTTTATGTTAGATTATAACACCTCCTGTTCTTGTTGAGCTAAATAATGTTGTTGTATATCTGTATCCTCGAATTGATATTTCCTGTTCATCTACGTCTTTTGCTGACAGAACTATAAAATCGGGATTTTCGTCTTCAGTAATGATTTCTAATTGATAAAAGTTGTTTATTAAACCTTGAACATTTGTTTAAATAATACGTATATTCTTTAATTGTTAAACATTCAGGCCAATTCTTCTTTTTTTGTTGTTCAGTTTATTTAAATAAACTGGACACTCTCTGTTCAATGTGTGGTGGTTTTCATTAAGATTTAAGTTCAATTTCTTATTCATTCGAACACAGCTTATACATTTTTTACTTGATTGCCGATCTTGCTTTTTGCATTTTTTGGCGATGTGATTGTAACCTTGGTATTTAACATGTAAAAATAACAAGTAAGAGTGCTATATTCGGCTATGCCGAATCTTATATGCCCTTCACTATATATGTAAATCTAGTTAAGTGAAGTAACTCTAATCCAAAAAGCAAATATCGGAGTGACAGAGAATATAAAATGAGAAAAAAAATTTAAGTACTAAATATATAAAATTTTACATGAAAATGTCATCAGCTCATAATTGCTTAAACATTTTTTTTGCTTTGAAGGACATGGACCGATTATGCTGATTTCCAAAAGCACCTCTGTCGACACTATGGCCCATAATCATAGAAACAAACTAAAGTCAGTTTCTCTATAGGCAAAAATAAAGTATATTTTAAGTTAAACCGGCTTTAACTGGGTGACACATCAAATAAAGAAAATGTTTACCCATAATTTGTAACATAATACAGTTAAATAGACTATCCATCTCTCATCAGCTGATAATATTTTTTGTTAAAAATAAAAATCAAATATAAAAAAGAAAATTTTTTAATTTGAAAAATACATTAAATTTGTGCACAATGTTGCAAAAAAATTTGTTAAATGTATTAATTTCAACACATAAAATTAAAATGCAAGTTTTAGACAAGGAATTGTTTTGATAAAGGCAGTAATAAGTCATTTAAAAACAACTTCAGGTGGTTTTAAGTTTAAAACCGATTTTTACCAATAAAATATACGTTTACGGAGCTATAGTACACAAAAGGTGCACTTTAAAGAAAACTGTACACTTTATTAGTAAGAAAAGTACACTTTATTTAGGACTATAATTATAGGACAATGTCGATCGATTGGCGTATTAAATTGTATAAGAAATAATTCTGAATTGAATTTTGTTCAATAACAAGTAATGATTATCTTCCAATTACAATTACTTTTAAATTGTAAATAAAAATTTACGATTACGATTACATGTAATTAATATTTTAATTAATATTGCAGAAGTAATAACTATAATAGCAGGAATACTTATAGAAAACAATATGAATGTAGGAGTTTCACTATAGTCTTAACATATATTTATAAAATTTATCAGTTAAATAAAAAATAACATCAAGCTGAATACGTTATAAAGGTTCGTCCGCAACGTAACGTTACGTTTACGAATGAGTGCCTATTTACACACAACCTAGCAGCAAACCTAGACTTACTTATCTACAGAGAGAAATTACTTGTGTTACATATTTTTAAAAGAACATACTTTTAAATAACACTAAAAAAATGTTTTCTTAGAAAAGAACACAAAGGTGTATAAAGTGATGAACTATTCAATATTTTTGTCAGAAAAGAAAAGAAAAGAAAAGAAAAGAAAAGAAAAGAGAAAAGAAAAGTCCTTAAGGCATATATTGTAGATTCGAAGATTATTGATTTCTTTAAAATAAAAAAAAAATCATTTCTTTTAAAAGTTACTACAATTTTCTGTGTATCTAGTTTAAGATTCCCTTTTCGGTTTCCTACCCCAACAGGAATAATCGTAACCAGTGTGTCCGTTGGAAATTTTGAAAAAGTGACACAAAAAGGGGAATTAAAAAATAAGTGGCGGCACAAAGTGGATTTTTCGAAAAAAGGGGCAAATTGTTTTAAAAACTTAATAACTAATAAACATATAGTTTTCAATTGATTTCTAAGCTTTCAAGTTTCATTTATCCATAGTATTATATATATATATATATATATATATATATATATATATATATATATATATATATATATATATATATATATATATATATATATATATATATATATATATATATATATATATATATATATATATATATAAATTCTGGAATATATATAAATACTATGTATAAATGAAACTTGAAAGCTTAGAAATATATATATATATATATATATATATATATATATATATATATATATATATATTTAAAGGCACAAAAGATCCAATATTCTGGAGCCGGTATCTTTTGCAATTTTTAACCGATTCCAGAATTTTAAACTATACGTGGAAGCTAGATATCCTGAGATATAAACAAAATCATGACAATTATGGTTTCTTAACTAAGGAATCTTTTTTTTAAGGAATTTAAAAAAAACCAAAAATGTGTTTTTTTTTTGTTCACTTGAATAAAGGCACCTTAACTAACTTTAATGAAAAACAGCTTTTCTTGTTTTTTAAGTTATATATATATATAATATGTATTTATGTTTTATAATTTACAAATAATTGTTGTCTTCTGTCTTAAATAATTTAGCCTAGTAATGCCTTGGGTCAGAAATGGCCCGTTATTTAAAATTTTTTTTAAAGTACGTATTTATTTATAATCACGCTCCTGTAGTCGAAGTGGCAAAGGCGTTGGCTGCAAGCCTGGTTGACCAGGGTTCAACCCCTGCGGCAACCAAAAATAAAAAATGTTTTTTCTGTTTAATGGTATAAATACATATTCAGAATTAACATTAAACATGCAGCCTCCTTCGTCGGTACTTCTTCATAGCATATTCGCCGGCGAAGTAAAATAACTAATAAAATGGCTATATCTATTTTTCTCTTTTCACTGTCTTAGCTCTCATCTATCCCTTTCCTAAAGAATGTAGCACGGTTACAAAAATAACTAAATAGGCTTTATTGCCTGAAGAACTACTTCTCTTAAAAAAAAATTATCACGCAAATAAATAAAAAATAATAAATAACCAAACAAAATTGAATTTAACAAAATAAAAACAAATAAAAATTCCATAAGAAACCAACAAAAAACAAAGTAAAATTAAAATAAATTTACGCGCCTATGGTAAGAAACTAAATATGCATTTAAAAATGAAATGAACGTTTATAGTTCAAATTCAGTAAATAAGTCCTTTAATGTTGAATTTTTGAAATATTGGCGCCAATAATGTTAAACAGCCAAAATGCAAGCAAAGTTTAAGAATATTAATTTTAGATATTTAACTCAATATATTTTACCTTAAAAAGATACTATCGCTGCTCTTTGCCTTAATTTTTTCTTAATTTTTGATGGTATTCCTAAATTAATTTTATACCCCTTTCTGCACAGTCATTAAAAAACTAAAGGTTTTCAAAGATGTGTTTTCCGTTCCTATATTCTTCCGATCTCCTCCAAGTTCTTGGATCTGATCTAAAAAATATCTTAGAATGTTGAAATGCTCAAATAAGTTTTTGGTATTTGAAGAAAATGATGCTTTCAAAATGATTGAATCATCAAATTTTCACCATTAAATACTTAAAACAAACTTAAAAAAGAGGGGGCGCAGTTCCTGAAATTCGAAATATTGCAAAATAGCTGCCTAATATGCATATTTAATTAAGATAGATTTAAAAAATGTACTTATACAGATTATATAATAAAGCTAAAAAATAGTTAATATATATAAATTTTTTTAGTATAGTCAGAATTTAATGGTTCTTTATTTTTGTTTTTCTTATGTATGTTCGTTATTACACATTATTATTATTATTATTATTATTATTATTATTATTATTATTATTATTCTTAATATTAACATTAATATTAATATTAATATTAATATTATTATTATTATTATCATCATCATCATCATCATCATCATCATCATCATCATTATTATTATTATTATTATTATTATTATTATTATTATTATTATTATAATGATTATTATTACTATTATTATTGTTATTTTTATTATCATTATTATTTCTTTAAATCTGTACACTTATAATTTTTTAACAAGATCTGTACTTGCAGTCATATCTCCAAAAAATTCAAAGATGAACGCATATATTCGCAAGTATTTATTTTCAACCTATTGGATAGTTTGTTGCTCATTGCTGCTAGCTTTAAAAAATACGTTCAACAAATGCATTACTTTGTGGTTAAACGAAAATGTATGTAAAAGGTTACATAAATTTTAAAACAAATTCTCGTCAAACCTTTTTTATAAACTTCCTACCTCATGCCAAAATAAAAAATTGAAAAATGTGCTCATCATCTTTCATCATTATACGCCTCTGGATCAGTTATAACGTAGCTAAACTCTAAAACGAGCTTAAAATAAGGTATGCCTCTATTAGAACGATCTACTTTTTATCCTTAATGTTAATTTTTTAAACTATTTCCCCACACAATTTTTGTTAAAAAATTTATATTTTGCTTTTAATATAAATCATAAAAATTTTAGAAAGTCCTTCATCACATATTTCTCTTTAAGCTTAATGACTAATATATTTGTTATATATATATCTCTATCCCTCGACTATATTTGAAAAAAAAAATGTCAACATATATTGCAGCAAATGTCAAAATTATGTTATCTCTAATGTTGACATCACTTTTTTCTACATATTTATTTGCAGCAATATATGTATGTATGTGTCAATTTTCGTCGACATTTATTGCAAACATAAAACGTCAAATTCGGTTGTTGATTGTGGTTTGATTAAAAAGTAAAAGTGCGAAAATAAATTAAACTATCGTAAAACAAGGATTGGGGTATAGAGGAGGTTTTTAAAACAATAGAAATATAATAATCAGGATTCTAAAAAAATTTGTTTTCTTTACAATGATGCTATTTCCTTACAAACTTTGCACTTGATTATTTTGACATCATGAGCTCATATAAATACGTGTTCCCATACCCGAAGCAATAAGCAATTTTGACATTATTGCCTTATTGCTAACATATTTATTTCTAATATAACTGCGGCAATAACTGTTCAAGTTCGGTTGTCATTTGAGATGTGACTTGAAAGTAAAAGCGTGGTCAAAAGTTCAGTTGTCAATTATATATATTTAATTAATTTATTTTTTTAAGTTATTTATTTATTTAATTATTTATTTAAAGAACTGTTCTTATTCACACCAATTGAATTCTTTTTGACTTCATTCTTTAAAGAAATATAGCAATCAAAATTCTAAAAAAATTTGCTGTCTTTGTCATATTATTATTCCGACATTATTGCCTCAATATATTTAGAAAATATATGTTTAGTCATACAAAAACGTTTAAAAAAAATTGTTCGCTTTGATAAGAGTGGTGATGAGTAAAACTTAAATTATGAATATGTACAGTGTATGTATATACAAGCAGCAAGTCCTATAAAAATTAAATATAACATAAAAAGTACCATATAACAATAAGGGCTAAAATAGATTTAATTCCTTTAAAAAAAGCCAAGCATGCGAGAAAGTCTCAACTTGCTACTAAGTTTACGGACAAACATATTAAGCTCATGCAGGTCTTCCTGTGCCTGTTGAAGGTTTCCGTTGTCTTTGTGTGTAGGTCCCGGCTTATTACCAAATTCTAAATCTGCTGGCAGTTTTAGATCTGTCCCAAACAAAATTTTTGTTGGACTGCGTGAGGTTAAATCGTGCACAGCTGACCGGTATGCCAATACGAACTTAGGTATATGCTCATCCCAATCCTTTTGGCGTGCGCTGACTACTTTTCTGAAATATTCCTCCTTCCACCACGCCATTAGACTACGGATGCAACGGTGTCATTCTCGTCTTTTTGATACCATATACATATGTCGCACATCTCTTTAAATGTGACCAATTCAAAACTTCGTCCCTGGTCTGAGTGGAACACCGTATCGGCACACCTAATTTGTAGCAAGGGCTTCCATTACCGTTTTGGGCTCTTGGTTTGGAACGACATACACTTCGGGCCATTTGCTAAAATAATCTATAACCACTAGTATCGGTTTCAACTAACAGGAAATTGGCCTGTGAAAGCTAATCGCAAACTTAAAATTAGATATTAAAGGGTGTCGCTATAACTGATGTAATTTGACCTATATGGGCCTACCTTTGAAACCGTTACACACAATTTCTTGAATAAGACAGAATGTCCGTTACTATAACAAGTTTAAATATTTAAAATTAGAAATTAAAGGGTGCTCTAATGCTTGTAATTTGATGTATATGGTCAAGCTTTTTAACAGTTATAGACTAAGAATTAGAATTTAAACAAATGTTGTTTTACTGTGTCAGCAATAAAAAGTTTAAAAATAAAGAATAACACATAACTGCTGTACTTTTTTGTTTAATCTGCATCCATATTTTGTTCTACGACATATAAAAATTCCTGACCCAATCTTTCTCGAACACAATATAAAATTTCCGTCCTAAAGAAATATGATTTTATGTTTGATTTTTTTTTTGCGAGAATTATGTAAGATAAAAATAAATATTTACATGTTTATTATTACAATTTTTTCAAAATTTAATTTGTAATAATTGTAAACAAAAGCTTCAATTTAAAAGGGGACTTAATACTTAATCCTTAATACTTTGAAAGAAGTTGCTATCATCATCGAAAAATTAACTATTTTAATTTTGAAATTCTCTAGAAAATTTTCTTTGTAATTAATATTTTTACCAAGCGTACTCTAATTCGCATTTAATTTAAAAATGCTTCCTTAGCGAGCATCTGTTCGTTGAATAATGGGGCTTGTTCGGAAATGCATCACTGCTCTGCATCTAATGCGCATGTGTGATTAGTTTGCGTTGCCGATGCAAATAAGCAGTAGCTGATACTTATTCAAAGAAAAGACAAAAAGAAATTGTAATGTTTGCTTTTCCTATGATATTTTTTATAGTGGCAATATTAATAAAAAGTACACATTACATAGTTTAAAGTAAATAATTAACTGCGAATATTTGCTTACCATTTGTTTCTTCTAAAATTTTCATTTCGAAATTTTGGAGCTATGCTTCGTTTTCAATTGGAAACAGATGCAAATATTTCGTGCAAACAAATCTGAGATTGATAAGGAATGAGATCAATAATTATTTTCTTTCAGGTTGAGACTAATTCTGAGAAAATAAAAATAGGAATACAAACATGCTCAAACAAAATCAGTTCTAAATTGATTAATGTATACACACTAAATATACACATAAACGATTTTACAGTTACCTTAGCCTTTTTTGTTGATTCTCAGATTAAAAGTGATAAATACTTTAAATCAAAATTATTCAACTAAAGCCAATATTTCTATTTTTTATTACATTGCCACAGTATTCGTTTGTTCTCTGTTATTTTGCGTAGGTGATTGTAAATAAAAATTTCCAATATAACACAATATCTACTTTACTTTAGTGCAACAAAAAAGCAAAAGAATATTTTTTTAAACATTCGGTTTTAAACTTTTTTGCTTTTGCAACAACGAATAAATAATTTCTAGTTTTATGTTATTTTATTGCTCTTCAAACTCACTTAAGTAAGGGAAAACATGATTTCTCTATTGTTTTTTATTCCTTGGCCATTGACTTCTATATTACATTTATGCTACAGTTTTATTATTAAAAATTAATAATTTGTTAACTAATTATTCTTTGTTAGATTTTTTCCTCTTTTTTAATTTAATAACTATTCATTAATTTAGTATATTCTTATTGAGAAAAAAATAAGCATAATTTTGTATAAAGTTGATTTTATGATTCCTTTGAAGCCTTATATTTTAGCGTTTTCGAAAGCTTTTGCAATTGATTAAGTATAACGTTGCTTGCATCAGTTTTAACAGCTTCTAAATTATGTAAAATTTTTGCTGGGTTTAGGCCATATACGTACATCAAATCACATGAAAATTTGGGAAATTCAGTCATATCCAAATAATAATGCAATACTTATAAATTTTCGAACTATCAACTATGTAACTAATATCTTGTAGTTGAGAAATTATCCTTTGAAATAACAGAAATGTATTGTTGTCCTGGCATAGATGAACAAGTTTAATAGGATAAAAATGTATTTCGTTTAAAGTTTTTAAGGTTCTTTATCCGAAGAAGTATTACATAAGAAGAAGTAGTAAAAATTCTCTGCCGAATGCTGGCAGGGTTTCAAGAGAAAACTTTATGCATCAAACTTTTATTAAGTTTTAATTTTAGCCTCGGCTAGTTAAAACAACTATTTGTTGGGGTAATAATGTTTTTCATTAATTTTTTTAAGAAAGCTTAAATATATAATTTGCCTGTAGATTGCAAAATTTATTAAAAAATATTTAATTTGTTTTTTAAGTACCCAACAACGGTTTAAGTTAATATAACACATGATAGTAATATTTTTGAAAGACTTACAGAGCGATGCCTTATATTACAGATATTATTGCAATCGCAACCTTTTATAATAAACAAGTAAGAGTGCTATATTCGGCTATACCGAATCTTATATACCTTTCGCCATGTATGTAAATCTGGTTTAGTGAAGTAACTTCAATTAAAAAAAAACAAATGTTGGGGTGACAGATAATTAAAAAAAAACGTACTATATATAATTTTACAAAAATTGTCATCGATTCTTAATGGATTAAGCATTTTTGAAAATTTGTAGTACCTCCTGAAAGCGTTTTTAAAAAATTTTGGCATCTGAAAAATCTCTTCAAAAGCTTTAAATGATACTCATATTGATATCTTCAAAAATATGGTACAAAATAGTACTTTTCTATGAAGAGTTCAGAGACCCGTTACTCGCAATATACGGGCGAGCGCAATTTTTTCAGGAGGTGTGGTTTTCCTTTTTCTTAGTTCTCTATCGCCCCATATATAATCAAATGGTTTTTTGTGGCGTGGCGGTTGGACCGCTACCTCAAAGGACATGGATCGGTATTGCTGATTTTCAATAGAAAAATTTCCGAAAGTATGACTGATCGATTTTCGTATTTACAAATTTTCTACCTCATGTACTGTTTTGATAAAGTTGATTTCGACACTACCACAGACGGACAGACAGACATCGCTCAATCGACTTCGCTATGCATAAGAACTCAGTATATATGTAGATACATACATATGTACATATGTATATACTTAATGGGTCGAAAATGTATATTGGAATGACTGTTAAATTCTTGATAATTATTTTATTGATGATATTTTTATTACATTGAAAATTCTTAATATATAAATCAAAGTATACTAAGATTGAAATAAATAAAGTGAAAGTTAAGTAAAGTGAAATTATAAAGTATTTATAATACATCTTCCTTTTTAAATAAACTACAGTCAAGGATTTAAGTCTTCATACATACCAAAAATTTCATATTTTTGCCAAACAAAAAAACTTTGTGTACCAGACATATTTAATTCTATTTTAATTATGAAACAAAAACAAACATTTTCATTAAACTAAAAAATAACGATAAACACAGAGAAACAAATTATAAAGATGGACAAAACTGTTCATACAATGTAGTCTCTTCTGTTTTAATCATAATTTACAACCTGTAATTATTCAAATACGGTTAGTTTCTTGCAATCGAAGTAGGCCACCGTATCTGTTGAACTATTTATTTTGTTTTGGTATTTTTGTATTCAAATAGTTTTCAATTGTCAAGATGAGTAAGCGTAAAGAAATTGGCATCGATGTAAAAGGTCTTATTATTCAAGAGCGTAAAGAAGGAAAATCTTATCGCGAAATTACCAAAAATTTTCAAATACCTTTTGCCACTGCCCAATACATAATCAAAAAGTAGGAAAATACTGGTTCCATAGAGAATAAGCCAAGAACTGAACGACCGAAGAAGCTCTCTAGGCGAAATGTCAGTTTTATTTTAAGAGAAATGGCAACAAATCCGAGAATATCAGGGCCTAAAATAGCAGAAAAAATCAAAAATATTACGGATAAGAAAGTTAATCCTTTGATATCTGAAAAGAATTAAAGACTTCGCCTTGAATTTGCAAAAACAAAGGCGCAGATTTTTGGAAAAAGGTATTGTTTACGGATGAAAGCAAGATTAACTTGTTTGAAAATGACTTGGAGTGAAAAGTTTGGTCGGTTGGTGTCTATTGATGGTATTATGGACCGATACTATTATAAAGAGGTTTAAGAATGCAATTTGCAGCCATTAATTGATATGTTGGGTCTTGGCCAGGGTTGGATCTTCCAGCAAGACAATGATCCCAAACATACAGCGAACGTTTTGAGAGATTGGCTGATTTATCATGAACCAAAGCAGTTGAGTGATTGATGCTAACGGTGGGCCAACAAAATATTAACGCTTTAAAAATTAATTTTAAACTAACTACTTTTTGGAAGTCAAAAACGTTTTTCTGTTATGTGTGAACACTTTTGTCCATCTTTGTAATTTGGTTTTTCTGTATTTATCGTTATTTTTTGAGTTGAATGAAAATGTTTTTGTTTTATAATTAAAATGGAATAAAACATGTCTGGTACACAAAATTTTTTTTGCTCTTTTGTTTGGCAAATACATGAAATTTTTGGTATGAATGAAGACTTAAGTCCTTGACTGTAAATCTTTTATATGTATGTATAATAATTTTATAAAATTAATTAATAGTATTTACAAGAGTTTGCAGCAGTATCGTTTTTAATGGTATCAGAATTAAAATCATTAAAATTTCTTCTTCTTAGTTAAATATGAAAGGAATGTCTTCTATAAGTTTTTTCATCAATTAAAATCTTTACAATGTATGATCTGGGAGTATTAGAAAGCAATCGTTTCGATTGTATACTTCTCAAAATTATTAATTTTCTTTTTCATTTCATTTTTAACACATTTACTGTTTATGTTTTTTTTACTAGGTTCTTACAAATTATTTGTAATTGGAATTTTAGTCCTCAAACGCCTATATAATAACAACTGCGCTAGAGAACAATTTAAATTCTTTAACTGATGTGTTTCGGTATTCTAATAATGCATTGCATACATCATCGTTTGTTTCAGTTTTTTTTAGCAATGCCAATTGTCGCTAAATGGCTCATAGAACTTGAGTATTATTTATTTAATTTATATTTATTTTATTATTTTTTATTATTACTATTGAACCGCCTTAGTGTTTTCTTATTTGACTTATTTTTTACTTAAAATTTGTGATGCTTTTGTAAAAGTTGTTGTTGCATTAATCTTACTGGAGTGCTTTATTTCGTTAAGTTGTACCGTTGTTCTTAATGTGTTATACACATGCATAAACAAGTAGTTGCCCATAAAACATTTTAATAAGAAATTCAGTTTGTAAAGGAAAACCACTGCGGTAAGTTGTATTTAATTTAAGTTTTTTTGTAATAACTTTAAGTTTTTTTTAGAAATAAACGCACCTTAATATACACAAAATTTAGGTGTTGTTAAATTTGCCCCTTTACAAGACTCAAGTCGCAATTTCACAACAAATTGCCCAACCTGTGTCGAATATTACGGTTGCTGCAGCGAAAACCACTACAGTCGTACCGACACAAAATATATTAAATACAATTGGTCAAGTGCAACAAGATTTGCCGCCATTGGTTCCTGGTCCTAGTTTGTTGTTTCAACAGCCGCAATCTTCATCGTTAATCAACGTAAGTACCGATATGCAAGGCCTGCAACAACAGATTGAAACTTTGCAAATGCAATTGTTTAATGTTCAAAGAGCCCTGAAAGCTGTTGAAAATACGAATATGGTAAACATCGAACAAAATATGTCAGAAACCGTAAGTACAACGCCAGTTATAACAGGTAACAATTTTGAAGCTGAAGAAATTATCGAACGCCGTAACCCAACGCCTTATTCTACTAAAACATCAAGCTACCAAGACCAGCTGCAGTTGTTGAAAACTTAGCCCATTAACAATCAGCGATTTGCGCGAATTCTATTGAACTCCTGAGGACTGGCCTATATTTGTATCCGCCTTTGAACATTCTACTGCAGTTTATTGTTATAATAATTCTGAAAATTGTTTAAGACTACAGAAGGCGCTAAAAGGTGAAGCTAAGCAATGTGTGAAGTCGTTGCTCATCCATCGAAATAACGTGTCAACAGTTATTAAACAACTTAAACTTCAGTATGGTCGCCCGGAGGTGCCTATTAGATGCCAGTTGCAGCAAATTAAGGAGATTTAACCTATAGGAGAAAATGCTGTCGACAAGCCTATACCGTATTCAATTAAGATGAGAAATTTAGCAGCGTCAACAATATTTATCTAATCCTACTCTGATGGAAGAATTAGTTCAGAACCTCCCAATGAGTAAACGTTTAGATTGGGCTCAGTTTGCTTCAACGTTATAACAGTGGCCTATTGTGTTGGATTTTAGTACCTGGTTGCAGCGAATTGTCAATTTGGTAAGAAGTGTACAAACAACGAGTCCAGTTGCCAGCCGCCCTAATTGTGAACCTAAAAGAAGAATTGTTTTATAAGCGGCAGATAGTAAATCAAACCAGTTCAAATGTCATTATTGCCTTAGGCCACATAAAATATTTGATTGCTATAAATTTTTAAGTTTGAGAGTGCCCAATCGGTGGAATGAGGTGAAACGTTTTAAGCTATGTTTTTCATGTCTTGGTGTTGGTCATTCCAGCAAGGACTGCCGGCGTTTAAAGCAGTGTCCACAAGAAAACTGCCAACGAAAACATTACAAATTATTGCATGAAGTTCAGCCTAGTGTGTCGAGTAAAAATAGTGAAGCGGTGTAGTAAAACAAGTGCTAAGTTGTGTTTCAAGCCCCTGCGGGAATAATGACATGTTGTTTAGAGTTCTACCTGTAGTTTTTTATGGACCAAATTGTGTTGTGGAAACAAAAGCGCTCTTAGATGAAGGTTCATCGCTCACAATGATAGTCAGCTCTTTGGTACGTCAACTTGTGCTGCATAGGAGACACAGCAGGCTAAGCTTTAGTTGGTACGGAGATAACTCAGCGCAAGAGTTAGCAGAAGTAGTGGATCTTCAGCTAAGCGGTTTGAAGGAAAACAGAAGATATGCGTTTAAAAATGTATATGGTGTTTCTAATTTAAAATTACCAGGTCAAAGTCTTAATGCAGATTTAGTAAAAGAGTATGTGTGGCTCCAAAGATTCTTATTGGTTTAGGTCACTGCCATTTGGGATTGCCTTATGAAGTAGTTCCTTTGGACGATGATGGTCCATATGCTGCAAACCCGCCTTTGGGATGGGTTGTTTTCGGAAACGTTAAAGGTGGTCACCCTGGAACTCATACATGCTTATTAAGTATACAGCCTGATAATTTACAGCCAGTTTACAGAACACAATCTGCCGTTTAGACGCGCAAAAACGTTACCGTTTTCCATCTTTGGGTCTTTAAAACACGAATGTCATTTTTTTTGTAAAAAACGTAACAAATGACAATTGTTTCTGGTTTATGTATCGCGCATTGTAGTGTCAGAAACGTCAAAGCTGAGCGAAGAAAAAATACCATTCGCTTTAAAAATTCTTACATATATATGTAACACTTTCATTAATAAAACATCTACGTATGCATCTACTTTAAACTATTATATATTCATATAATCAGTACACACACACTTTACCAATTATTATTTATTATTAAACTTTTTTATTTATTTATTCTTTAAACTTTTTATTTGCACAAATTTTTTTAACAAATTGATTGTTTGATAATTTTGTTTTGTTTATTTAACTCAGCTGTTTCTTTTTAAGCGCCGAAGTAGGGTTGCCATCATTTAAGGCAAAAATAAAAAATGTATATGAAAAAAAGTAAATAAAAAATATTAATTAATACATTGGCAATACTACGATTTGACACAACATTTATTTACACGAAACACAACGTAAGTTAAACGAAAAAACCGAAACGTGTTACATGGACGCTAATTATTACGTATTCGTCCATATGCCATCCGGTTTCGTTTCGTTCGTGACGTGTTCTATAAACAGGCTGTTAAACAACTTGGTGGAAAGTTACTTTCAGACTGAGATTTTGGTGTGAAGGCGCTACCTGCTATACAGTCGTAGGATGATTTGCGCGCGAAAGAGATATTAAACAACTCAATAAAGGCGAAAGATTTCAATCAAGACTACTGTGGTGCCGTAATGATGTAGTATTACTGGATAGCTATTCCATGGCCCCTAATCGATGCTTTGCCTCCGAACGAAAAATGAAAAAGAATCCGGATTTCTGTAGGGCCTATAAGAAAGTAATAAATGAGTATTTAGAAAAAAATTATGCGAGAAGTCTGCCGTTAGACGAGGTAAATAGCCCTCTTCCGAGAAAGTGATACTTGCCCCATTTTGGAGTTGTTAACCCCAACAAGCCGGGGAAATTGCGTTGGGTGTTTGATGCAGCAGCTACGGTAGAAGGTGTCTCACTAAATTCAAAGTTGTTGAAGGGTCCTCAAGAAGATAAGCCATTACCATCAGTATTATTTAATTTTAGAGTTGGCGCCGTAGCAGTCTTCGGTGATATAAAGGAGATGTGCCATCAAGTTATCGTGGATCCAAAGGACAGGTATTTGCAGCGGTTCTTATGGCGTGAAAATATCAACGACCCGCCAGAGGTTTATGAAATGTTAGTCATGACTTTTGGAGCTGCTTTTTCACCTTGTATTGCCGACTACGTAAAAATAATCAATGCCTTAGAGAGGCAGGAAATTATGCCTAGAGCCGTAAAGTCAATTTTAGATCACCATTACGTGGTTGATTTGGTTGCCAGTTTTGAGTGTTCAGCAAAAACCATCCAAATAGAAAAGCAAATACGTAAAATACATAAAGCAGCATGGTTTGAAATGCGCAATTTTACTTCTTATTCAGCTGAGGTCGTTCTTACTTTAGAAGGTGAATCAAATAACGTTGTAAGTTATTTGATCGTTAGATAAGTTGGAGTCGTTTGGAATCCAAAAGATGAAACATTTGAATTTGTATAAAAATTTCATCGATTGAATAATGATATCATTGGTTGCAATAAGTGTCTCACAAAGCGCGAGCTGTTAATTGATGTGAGGTCTATTTTTGATCTAATTGGGCTTCTAGACAATTTTATGATAGGTGCTAAACTGCTATTGAAAGAAGTATAGAAAAATAGCTTTCTGTGGGATGAAGAGTTACCTGAGCCTTTAAAAAAGATGTAACACAATTGGCGCCAAGAGTTGAAAAACGCTTTCCATTTAAAAGTCTCACCATACTATTTTGAAAAGGGCTTGCCTTCGAATGCATCTTTTCGTTGATGCTACTGAGGAAGCGTTTGGTGCTGTGGCTAATTGGCGATATATTACAACTGACGGAAATATTGGAGTATCATTTGTTTCTTCGAAAACAAAATGTGCCCCATTGATCTCGCTGACGATACCCCGGTTGGAGCTACAAGCTGCCGTTCTTAGGACTCATTTGATGAGCACTATAATAGAGAAACATGAGATAAATATTTCTTGTCGAATGTGTTGGAGTGACTCTACTACTGTCATCAGTTGGCTAAGTACTGAGAGTAGAAGATATAAGCCGTTTGTTGCTCACAGACTTACAGAAATATTAGATTCTACACGCCCAAATCATTGGAGATGGTTGCCTACTATCTTAAATGTTGGGGATGAAACTACGAGAATTAAAATATTTTTTCGCCCTCTCATCGTTTAACACAACTTTTTGTTGCCCATTTTGTACAACAAAAAAAAAACATCAAAACTTTGAAGCCACTATTGGTGAAATAAGGAGAAAATTTTGGGTCCCTCGCTTACAGTTAACATAAAAATTGGTCATCGTCATGGGAAACGTTATGTAGCCCTGTTTACCTGTCTAACGACCAGAGCAGTGCACTTAGAAGTGGCCTTTGATCTGTCTACTGACGCATGCATTTTGACTATACGAAATTTTATTAATCGCCGAGGCACCCCTTTAAAAATGCGCAGCGACAACGGAAAAAATTTTGTGGGAGTTAACCAAGAAGCTAAGCGATTTGAAGAGGTTTTTGATATTGTAAAAATTCAGGACAAGATGTCAACGAAAGGTATTATATAGGAGTTTAATTGTCCAAAAAATCCTGCAGAAGGTGGCGCATGGGAGCGAATGGTTTAATGTGTCAAAAGAGTTCTCAGAATAGCATTAAAGGTAGTTGTTCCAAAAGAACACACTCTTCAAAGTTTTTTAATTGAAGCAGAAAATATTTTGAATTCCCGTCCGTTGACACATTTAACTGTTTGCCATGAAGATGAAGAACTGCTAACGCCTAATCATTTTTTGTTTTGCAAATACGGCTCAGACTGCAAAAGGAATAGAAATCACAAAGCCAGTAGCCTAAAAGAAGCAGTGGCGTATCGCTCGACAACTACGAGATCATTTTTGGAAAAGGTGGATTGTTGAATATTTGCGCACACTTACCAGACGCTTTAAGTAGTGTGAGTATTCAAAACCTATAAGCACCGGTGATCTTGTGTTAATATGTGAACCAGCGGCTTTAAGAAAAAAATTGAAAATAGGAAGAGTTTTTCAGCTGTATCCCAGAAGCGATGGTGTTATAAGAAGAGCTGATGCCCAAATAAGTAGTGGGGCTCTGAAGCGCCCTGTGACTAAACTTGCCGTTTTAGATTTGGAATAGTGAATAGTTGCCGATCCACAAGGGTGGGGATGTCGCTAAATGGCTCATAGAATTTGAGAATTTAGGTATATTCTGACAATCGCAAATCGCCTAAAACTTGCGATGTGAGTTAAAATCGCAAGAAAGGTGTTCTGTAGTTCACAATCGCAAGGAATTTGGTGACTTCAAATCGCAGCAACATACTGAAGTGAAGCTATAAATTTCACTTAAAATAAATAACAATAAAATTATACGCAAATAAAAATTAATATGTTTTCTTTTATTTTATTTTTCTTCTATTAAACAAAAACTATTTTAGTTTTTACACACTTAAAGTGTTAAATAATAAATTTTAAATATGTTCAATTGATTGTGTTGCTTTTTTTCTTGAGTACTGGTGATTTCATAAAAACAGCTGTTCTATTTGATGTTCGAAAATTAGTTGACATAAGTGCAGTTAAACGTATAGTCGGTATTCAAATAATGTATGCAGTTCTTTTAATTATAAATTCTTAAAAAATATTTGGTGCTTATTAAAGTGTTAAGGTACCTTCATAGGTTTATTTCAATTACTTTTAGGACGATCTGCTCTTCTAACGTGATTGTTATAACTAACAAAATAAACAAAAATACTTTTGAAGTACTGATTACTCACGACATAAGTAATCTTTTTTTCAAAGATGCTAAATTCAATCACTAATAGAAATACCATTTGTGGCTTCACTTGTGTTATTTCTTAAATTAATAAATATTCATTGGAATAAAATATCTATTTGATTGAAATAATCTCTAAGCGTTCGTTTCTTTATTTGTTCTATTTTTAATTGAAATTTTTTTTAAGAAATTAAACTAAGCAAGAGGGCTGCTAACAATTTAAAAAAAATTTTTTTTTTTATGTTTTGCGCAGTCAAAACATATGTTTTTGTTTTTCGAACATAAGTTTAAAAAAAGCAAAACGCGTGAGTTTGAGAACATGTAATGTTGGCGTTTTTGAAATCACGTGCGAGTGTCAAAACATGCCTGATTATTTATTTAGTTTATATTTATTTTATATTTTTATTATTATTATTTAACAGCCTTAATGTTTACTTATTTGTCTTATTTACTTAAAATTTATAAGCTTATGTAATAGTTGTTGTTGCATTAATCTTTCTGTAGTGCTTTATTTCGTTAAGTTGTACCGTTGTCCTTCATGAGTTATACAATTGCATAAACATGTTGTTGTCCATAAGAACATTTTAATAAGAAATTCAGTTTGTGAAGGAAAAGCACTGCTGTAAGTTGTTTGATTTAGGTTTTTTGTAATAATTTTAGGTTTTTTTACAAATAAACGCACCATATTATACACAAAATCTTGGTGTTGTGAAATTCGGCACTTTACAAGACTCAAGTCTCCTCCAGCGACATCACCTATTCTTTTGGGCCATAGTATTACTTTCACCTATTAGATAACTCTGAACATTCATATGATCCAAATGGCATGTTATCAGCTACAACAACCTTTGGTATTTCAAATCTAGAAAAAACTTCTTCATACTTCAATAACATCTAAAGAAGTCTTAGATTTTAAGTGAATTTATGCAAACCACTTACTAAAATAATCTATAATAACTAAAAATTTTTTTTCCAGAATGATCCAAAATTTCAATAAAAATTGGAATATCATACGGAGTAACAGGTTTCTTTATATTAGACGGCCTAATTTCTTAACATTTTAAATGTAGTTCTAAATATCCTCATTACGATTTATCCAATAAAAAAACTCAGCTGAGTTTTCGTGTATTTTTTTGTTTTGTTTAATGTTTTGCAGCAAAATCTTTGGGATTATTATACGATCACTCTAAAGTACTAATTTGCTCTCTACTGTTGTATCGTATGGCTTATTGTAGTATTTTATTATTTTCGGGCTATCCTTTCATATATAGAAAATCTTAGCAAATTTAGTTTTTCATCATTTTGAGTTGCATTTTCAATTCTTTCTAATGTATCATCTTGTAAATTTATGCTGTGCATCTTTTCTATTATGCTATCTTCATGTTCCGTGTCACCAGTTTCAATAACATTTCTAGTAAAATAGTCGGCAGCTCTTTCCTGGTTTCTATAGAACACCGACAATACACGGAAACAATTTTTATCTTAATATATGTAACCTAGATGATCCGATTTTATTCACATTCTTTTTAAAAATAGTTTCTAAGGGTTTGTGATCTAATATGATCATAACTTTTTTCCATATATAAACTAATGAAATTTTTTACTACATCATCTTTCTGATTAAAAGGTGTTAATATAGTATGATGTGAGACCATATTCTTAATTTTATTAAAACATTTTTCATGAATAGGTAATACCATATAATCATTATCCTTTTAAATAATTCTCTCAACGGAGATTTCACATTAGCTAAATTTGGCGCAAATTTTGTAAAATAATTCACCGGACCTAAAATCGAATGTAGACTAGATTGATATTAAAGAAAATTAAATGCTAAAATGTATTCTTCACGTTTTATATCTGGTATAATATCCTGATTTTGAATAATGTAACCTAAAAAACTTACATCTTGAACTCTAAATTGAATTTTATTTTTATTTGACTTTATATTTTTCTCTAGTTAGTTAGTTAGTTAGGAGTGGCAGCCTCTCGCGACGAAGCTCACTTGAGCACAAACGAATGGCCCGTTGTGATACCACAAAGAAGGCGGCATGACTCCCATTACCCAGCCGAGAACCATGAGGATTCACGGATGAACTTCGCTATGTCCCTTATAGAGTGGGATGATAGCTCCGTCAGAGTTCCAAAGAAAGGAGAGCCCAGAATTCTTAGTCTTCTTCGAGCCAGGGATGGACAGTGGCACAGGAGGTGCAGTACGGTCTCTTCCTCATCCTCCGAGCCACAACTGCGGCAGAAATCATTAAAAGGCAGACCAAGTCTTTCCGCATGCCTACCTATTAGACAGTGTCCAGTAAGTACAGAGACCGTGATACTTATGGATTTTCTGTCCAGTTTGAGCAGCTGCCTGGTCCGCTTGAGGTCCAGTGTAGTCCACAGTTGTCTGGAGACACAGCAGGAACTTTCATCTACCCATAATTTGCGAGCCAAATTTAGATAGTGGTTCTTTATGGCCATTTTCACCGTTGCCAGAGGAATTCCAATGTCTGGTAGCGGGGAGACATTAGGAAGCAATGTGCCCCGTTTTGCGAGATCATCGGCCTCACATTTGCCCTGGATATCCCTGTGGCCAGGGACCCAAAACAGGTCAATCTGTGATCGCTCCGATAAACTGTTAAGTAATGAGCGACAACTCAGGACTAGCTTAGATGTACTATATGCACCAGCAAGCGCCCTGATTGCCGCCTGACTGTCCGAAAATATCCGAATAGCATGACCAGAAAGATCGTCTCCGAGCGCTATTTCGGATGTTTTCAGAATGGCCATTACCTCGGCTTGAAAGACGCTACAGTAGTCAGGGAGTCTGAGGGAGAGTCTTAGTCCAAGATGATTGGAGAAGATTCCGCAACCGACTCTGTCGTCCAGTTTCGAGCCATCGGTGTAGATGTCAACAGTACCACTCACGACCACTTCGTTACGGACCCAAGTCTCCCTATTTGTAATATGGATTCGAAACCCGTGGTCCAGAGCGGGAGTAGAAGAGATGTAGTCCACCATTGATGGCAGTGGAACATCCCGATCGATAATCTTAGAGTGCCCTATGTCCAGCCTGAGCCAGCGTGAGAGGGCATTAAGTCTGGCTGCACAGCATTTAGCCTGTTGCAATGCTAGAAGTTTGGTGGGTAACCAGTGGAGAAGAGCAAAAAGAGCCTTTGTCGAAGTAGTTCGAAGAGCCCCAGTAATCAAAATGGCGGCTGTTCTCCTGACTTTGTCAATAGGCTTTTGGTTGACCAATCTCTCAAGAGCGGGCCACCAAAACACAGCTCCATAGAGAATATTTGGCTCTATAACTGCCTTGTAGAGCCAGGAGATGATTCGAGGCTGAAGGCCCCATCTTGGTCCTAGAGCTCTCTGACAGAGATAGAGCGCACAGGTCGCCTTCCGAGCTCTTTCGGCAATGTTTGCCTTCCATTGAAGTTTGGGGTCAAGTATCACCCCAAGGTATTTCACACTTTTACTTACACTAAGCACAATGCCATTCACCCTAGGTGCAGTAAAATTCGGGATCTTGTATCTCCGTGTGAAGAGCATAACCTCCGTTTTGCCGGGGTTAACAGTAAGATCAAAATCGCAGCACCATTTAGACAGAACATTAAGCGAATAGTTCATTCGTTCTGTGAGTGTTGACAGGTACTTCCCAGAGACTGCGATAGCAATGTCATCAGCATAAGCTATCACCCTATTACCCGTTTGGTCCAGTTGCCGTAGCAGCGTGTTGACTGCCAGATTCCATATAAGGGGAGACAATACGCCACCTTGTGGAGTGCCCCTTTTTACTACCTTTACAACGTGATCATTTCCCAAGGTGGACGTGATGATACGTGTCTTCAGTAGTTGCGCAATGAATCCCACCAGATTTGCATCAAGATCGAGATCCAAGAGGGCCTTTATAACGGCATTGGGGCAGACGTTATTGAAAGCTCCTTCTATGTCAAGAAACACTGCAAGCGTAAAATCCTTATTTGAAAGGGACTTTTCAACATCGGATAATAACACATGCAGCGCTGTTTCCACAGATCTCCCTTTCGTGTAGGCATGCTGCGAGCTAGAAATTAGCGCGGGATTAATGGAGTTCCTGATCTGAAGATCAAGAATCCTTTCCAGCGTTTTGAGTAAGAAGGACGACAGGCTTATGGGCCTAAAGTCCTTGGGTTTAATAGGAGATGTCTTCCCCGCTTTAGGGATGAAAACAACTCGGGCTACACGCCAGCCCATGGGCATGTAAGTATTTTCCAGGCAAGCATTGTAGATTTGCAATAGCCATGGTTTAATAAGGTCCATGCCATGTTGCAAGTCCGCTGGAATGATATTGTCAATCCCAGGAGACTTAAAGGCATCAAACGACATGATGGCCCACTCTAAGTGAGCATTGGTCACCCGGAAAGTGGCTGGAAAAACCGACGCGGAATTCACAATCCCCATCGCTTCGTCAATCCTTTCACTACCAATGAAGTGAGTATCAAGCAGCGTCTCCAAGGTATCGATTACAGAGTCCGTCCATTTACCGTCCGGCTTCTGAATACTCTCAATAATTCTCGGGGACGTGCTAAGAATCCTGCGTAGCCTGCTGGTTTCGGACGAGCTTTCTATGTTGCCACAGAAAGTTTTCCATGAGGCTCTTTTAGATCTACCTATGGCATACTTAAACTCCCTTTGTTTATCCTTGTAGGGCAGCCAGTTTCCACTATTTTTGGCCCTATTAAAGAGTCTTCTACATTCCTTGCGTAACTCTGCAATCTCCGTATTCCACCAAGGGGGTTTCGGTTTACCCCTTGGCTTCGGTGGATTGCAGGCCGCTTTCGCCGCAGAGCATATCTGCAAGGTCAAGAATTCAACCGCCCGATCAATATCGCAGTGGTCATTAATCTTGAAGGGAGCAGGCCTTAGGCCAAGCTCTAAAATGGACCGAAATTTATTCCAGTCCGTTTGTTTCCTATTTATGTAGGAGTGAGACACTCCGGAACCTACTGATCCTAGATCTAACTTATAGGATAAATACCTATGGTCAGAAAAGGAGCACTCTTGAGAGACACTCCCATTTCTGACAATATCAGACCCGCCACCACCTGTCAAGGTAAGATCGAGAACCTCCCTTCTACTCGAAGTGACGAAGGTAGGCTCGCTTCCCCTACTGACAATACTTAGGTCATAAGATAATATAAAATCAAAAAGAGACTCACCCCGTTCATTGACATCCGTGCTACCCCACATATGGTGATGAGCGTTAGCATCGGCTCCAATGATGACCGGCGTTTGATGATTGTTAGCCTCTGCAACCAGAAGCTTAAGCAGGTCATGTTGTGGTAAATTTCCATGATCATGGGCCATATAACTGGAGACCACCCAGACATCCTTCGAGCCTGTCTCAACTGCTATGGCAACGCTGTCTCTGTTACTGAATCTGCGAAGAAAGAAAGCGTTAATATTATACTTAATCATAATGCAGGCCCTGGGTTTACCTTGACCTGTGACGTAGACAGTTTTGTAGCCGTCCATCGATAGTCCAGAAACCCGATCATTAATAACCCATGGTTACTGGACCAGAACAATATCCTCTCTTTTTTGTGACAGGCGGAGGAGTAGGGCCGCAGAAGCAGCGATGAAATGATGAAGGTTAATTTGCACAACCCTCATCATCATTATTTTTGGCCGTAAGGGTAGCGTCGGAATATCCCTCAGACAGGAGTGATTCCTCGCTTTTTGCCAGGTATTCGGATCCGAGACTCATTTGCCGGAAAAAGTCGCCAGCAAACTCAGATGAAGAGATGACACTTCTTGTGTCATCCGATATATCTGAACCGCACGTGGAGGCCGGAGCCAATTGTGAAGGTTCAGTCCGTCCGGCGGTAACCTCTGGTACCAGAGGTTCCGTGGGAAGTTTAGAATTTCTCCCTATATTATCCCCCTTATAGATCCTGAGAGAGATCGAGTCGAAACCGTAGTTGATCTCCTCCTTACAGGCGTTAAGTGGGGCGAGGGACTCGTCGTTGATGACAATGATAACGTCACGGAAATGGCCCTTTGGCTCGCTTACTTTAGCGACCTTCCAGTCGGCCGTAGGCAGCTCTTTATTACTGAGTTTAATCAGCTCCAGAATTTCATTCGGAGTGGAGGGATCTGCCGGGATTCGGGCGAAGGATGATGGACGGTTCGGAATCTGGTCTTTGGATACAGCTAAGAGCTTAGCACCCGACCAGATTTCACCTAGGCTGTCAATTGCCTGCTTGTACAGGTCCGCTGAGCGTTGATCAGCACAAGCGATCAATTTAACATGCCCCTGATACCAGCCCGCATCACGGCATGAGGGGGAGGGGCCAGGATTGGCTGAAATTATGTCCTTATAGACACTGCGAAGAGCCGCTTGGACTAACCTCCAATTATCTGGAGATATAGTCCCGTCACTTTTACTAGTGTCTATTATGGCCAAAACGAGGCTATCCTTGACTATCTCGCTAAGAGGACGTGAGGACACCGGTTTGGATGATAAAGTTTTTGGCCGTTTAGGCAGTTGAGGGGCTGACGTAACGGTTTCCTCAGCCGACCTTTGTCGTTTCTGAGGTGCCAAGTTAGGTGGAGGGCGAGACTCCAAGTTCTGTTTGGCCCATTTAATTTTAGTTTGGTCCTTTTCGGACAAAGTGTTCGGATCTTGCCCACCAAACTTTTGCAGGATCCAGTAGGCAGATCTCCTGGTCCTATACGCCCGCGTCGACGCGTTGATGTGTGCACGAGAAGAGGAGGACGTGCTAGGGCCCAGACTACCAGTTGTTTGAGCTGGCTTAACCAATGCCCTTACATCAGTAGTTGGACCAATATGCGGGGGAGCCCCTCTTTCACTCTGTTCTGTAGCAGGAGTGATTGTGGTGCTCAAAGGGGGCATTACGCAACCCTTGGGGATTGCGGTGCGGGATGTCGAGGCAGACAGCAGAGTCGCTGCGCCCACCTGTGGTCTGGAGGTAGAGGTCACAGACGAAGGTTGTTTGTGGATTGCCGGCTTTTGCCGTTGCAATACAACCGGCTCCCTTTTAGGGTTGGCCTTTGTGGTCTTTTTTGTATATGAAATTAAAGTTTTGTCCATATGAAATGGGTCCCCACTCATAGCCGCTATCTCCACCCGTATGTGTAGTCAACTCAAAGGTCCCATGGTTATCTATGCAAGCAGGGAGGCCATGCGAGGGTTGGCACCAGCCTTCATGGGGACAGGTGCTCAGAGCCAGACCGTTGCTAATTGGGAGTAAACTCAACCAAACCTACAACACCAACTTAACGGTGACGGGTATTGAACGTACTATGAGGCCTGCCAGGGTTTTAACGGGACGGAGATAGTTATGACCTTAAATTGGAGCCGTTCCCACAGGGTTTCACCCCGGTGTTACTAGGTCCAGAAGCCATAACCACCAGCCCAAATCAAACAAAAAAAGTGCCGAGAAATCGGAAGAAAGGTCCTTGGACAGAAAAAGGTCGTGCCAGGGGGGGGGGGGGGGGGGGTATAGATCATTTAGCCTTACCCAGGACGCACTACGTGGAAGCGATCTATGTTACATCCCTATTTTTCTCTAGCTCTTTTTAAAAACATATTTACATTCCTGTCCTGTTCATCTTTCGTCTTCGCATTAACTATAATGTAAGAGATATTTACTCCAATAAAATCTCCAAAAATTTCAAAATTGTATTTTTGAAATACTTTAGATAAAAAAAAGGTAATCTTCTAAATTTATTACTTCCAAAAGGCGTCGAAAAAGCTACTAAATTGCTTGACTCTTATATCGAAAACTAAAAAATATATATATTAAACTAAACTTGCACTTATTTCTTCAAATGTTGTGATAATTCTGTTTTTAAGTTATTGTTATTATTACCTGGCGGATAATAAGCCGATATAATAAAGAATGTCTTATTTGCAAAAGGTATTTTTTAAATGCAAGTTTCCAATATATCAAAAGAATTTATAACATTATTGGTAGGTGTTGATACTGTATGTTCTGTTGATTAATACTCCCGTTCCACCTCCCCTAGTTGAATTAACTCTGTATTTGCGTACAAAGTGATAGTCTTTAATGCTAACCCATTACTAATATTTCGAGTACTCGGAATTGTAAAAAAAAAGTAACACAGAGTTTGCTTTCGATTACTTCATATTGTACAATGTACGTGATACAGTGCTATAGACGGAGAGAAAGTAAGCTAAATGTGGGGAAAGATTTATTATTGGAAAAAGATTCTTAGGTCTTTTTATACTCAACCTATTAATTCAGATAGTCTGGGGACTCAGTTTCAGCACTTGAAGAAACTTTTTTACTTGACTGAGTTTGTCATAAGTTTGTTTGCTTACCTTGTCAGAAGGACTTTCTTACACAACATATGTATAATAAATAAAAAATAATAATTAATAAAGAAATACATTTTTAAAACAATAATCATAAAAATAAGAAAAATTAACACTAGAGCTTTTGAAAATCCTGAAACTGATTACGTTGTGTTGACAGCTGGAATGGCTTTAACTAGTGGTGATGAAATAAAAAATTAAGTGGTAAATCTGAATTATTTCTTTTTTAATGTGCATATACTTAATATAAACTTAATATTTTTGTAGAGGAAATTAACATAGTTAAACGAGACCCGGACACAATAAAAAGGCTCAAGAATCTACTAAGACCCTACTTGAAAATGTGCTGAATAACCAAGCCAAAATTCTGGCGTATTTGACGCAAGCATTCAAAAAAGACATTTCGGAGTATAATACAGTGATTCCTCTTGAAAACAAAGATCAAATACAAGATGTGGAGCGTTTCTCAGAAAAAGAAAAAAGCCGGAATGGAAGGTTTTCATTTTCAACAAATTGTGCTACGTACATATTTTTTGCATTTGCTCTTTTTAATTATTACTGTTCTCTCTTCCAGGTAATTGTTATAAAGCGAATTTCAAAATCTGGAGAATAACGTGCAAATTTCCATCGGATCATCGACAAGGATATTATATTTTCGTTTAACTGCGACGGCGTGAATGACAAATGCTG
This sequence comes from Cistogaster globosa, assembly GCA_937654795.1. Lineage (NCBI taxonomy): Eukaryota > Metazoa > Arthropoda > Insecta > Diptera > Tachinidae > Cistogaster > Cistogaster globosa. Next base: position 32,781,464 of record OW569406.1, read on the forward strand.
CAATTTTCGGTTGTGACAGAAAGTGTATGTTATATGTGCTTCAGTATCATATTCTTTCTTTTCATAGACGTGGGCAAAACTGAAGGCTACACGCATGCGGAATATGTCAAAGATTTTCTTGACTCCATAAAGACGTTTAAAAATAGGATTCACAAAAGAAAATATGATGAAAATGAGAAAAATGAGAAAAGAAGTAAAGCAGAGGTCAGTGAAACCACCTAATTATTTTAATTATTAACTTTTATATAATTACTTTTTTTATTATTACTTTTTTATTATTAATTTTTTATTATTAATTTTTTATTATCAATTTTTTATTATTAGTTTTTTTATTGTTAATTTTTTATTATCAGTTTTATTATTATTAATTTATTATTATTATTTTTTTTATTAATTTCTTTATTATTAATTTTTATATCATTACTTTTTATTACTAATTGTTTTATTATATATTTTTTATTATTTATTTTTCTATTATTAACTTTTTATTATTAATTTTTTTAATTGTTAATGTAAAGTACTCGTATATATGAAATTAAAATTAAATTAAAAAAAAAACATTATTTTTTTTAATTTTAATAACATTTTTGCTAAAGTGTATTTTTTCCACTCTTTTGTTAGGCTGAAGAAAGCAGGAGAAAAAAGAATTCTTGCGTGAAGGGCCGTAGTAGCATGCGCCGTAAAGAGTATAAATTTGGGCCTATTGCCTCTAGTTCCTCATATCAAATTAAAATTTTCGTGGGAGGGGGAAACACAATTATTGTATGGAATGCCAACTCCAACCCGAGTCACCGAAATGTGTGTTTGTATTTCTACATCTTAAATTTCTTTACTGTCGTTTTGTATGCTTTTTGTTTTTTTTTTTGCTTTCATAAGCCTGTAAGAAAAAAAGAAAATAAAATTTAGAAAAATTTAATTTTAATAAAATAGAACGATACAATATTTACCAATTATTGATTGCCGAAGGAAAACCTGCAAATAGAAAAATAAACCAAAAATTAGTACTGTAGTTTGCTTGCTGAAATCTATGTTAATGACATTTGTATACGTTTGTGTGTTAGTTTTGCTGTGTTTAATAGTAGTAAAATAACTGCAGACAACAGTGGCAACATACGTATAAGAAAAAACAGGGTTGTTGCTTTCATTCAAAAGTGAATATTTTTATTTTGGTGCTTTTTATAAAACAATATTGAAAAAACATAAAACACTGTTGCTTGCTAAATTAATGATTACGTGGTATAAATAAACCAAACGATATAAGCGAAACGGATATTTATATATGAATTTTTGTGAAAATAAAAAACAATTAAAAATCACTGAGGGTTGTATGTTAAGAGCGCGTTAATTAAGTTTGTTTTATTATTATCATTAGTGTAAACCATCGCATTTATATTTAGTGTTTTTTCTTCATAATATTATTTTTTTATAGGTTTATATATTTATTTAAATAAAAATGTTTATTTAAAATATGAAAAATTTTAATTAAATTTTTTATGAGGGATTGGTGATTTTAGAAAGGGTGGCAAATGGCGGTTGTGAGGTTCGTAAATTAAGTTTCAAAGAGGATTTATTTTGTTTACGCCCATGGTAGGGATAAGGGCGGCTGGAGAACTACATCTATCTCCCTATTGCTAAATGTTCCCGCAGTGAACTAGAAATTGTTAGTGCAGTGATATACAGTGTTAAATTTATTTTCTAACGAACCTCGGTCAAACATGGGGTTGAGAACACCCCTCTGGAAAAAAGGCCGGCAGAGCTGGAAGGGTCACCCGACTGGTGTAGGTCTCTTAACAACTTTGTATATGAACAAGTACTTTATATTAATTACGGCATCGTATACACCGAGAAAATATTTTATTTTGACTGGAAAACAATTATACCAAATATAAAGAATTGTATGATAGATGGATATTTTTTTAGTACACTTTGTGGGTTGGTGGTAATCAATGCAAACGTATACAGAGTTCCGAGTACTCTTTGCACAAATGGTATGCCACACGTATTTCAGTACGTATTACACACATTCGTTACTGGGAACTTTATGTCGATTGCTTAATTTTGTTTAATTCAGAAGTACTAAATCTGAGCTATATTTATCTATTAAATTGCATAATTCATATCTTCCACTTAATCTTATGAGCGAATTAACGTTAATATAAATGGTATTAGAAATTTTTACAAAACTCTCAGCCAACATTGAAAATATAGAATCTGCTTGTATCTGTAATTGCTTATGAAGGTTAGTTATTTGATTTGAAAGATTTTTCATTGAAGAGTTTAAAATCTTCTAGGGCCGTTTGTATCGGGTTCATATTTTAAATATTAATTAATTGTTTGTATTTAAGAAATGTGAGTCATAGCCGACGGCTATGAAGAAACGTCTATGTACGTCCATACATTTGTAAAAGTAAATAGTTTTGTGTTGAAATATAAAAGACTTAGGATTTTATTGAATCTATGATTGCGTACATAAACTATTCAAGTGTGAAAAACTAATAAAACTAGTATTTTTTGACAAATCACAAAAGTTCAATTTTCTAAAATTGACTAAACATTTTGCAAAATTTCTTATGAATAATATAGCCATCATTTTGTAGACTGCAACCATCTTTGGACCAACGTTTGGCTGAGCAACGATGTACGACATCAAATATGACTTGTTTTGATTGCTACATTTCGAATTAATATCATCTACTGAACAACAGTGCGAATACTCTCTTCCTTGTTAACTCATTTTTAGTCAAACGATAACGACAAGGAAAACTTTAAAAAAATTCTTTATTTATATAAAATTGGGAATGCAAAAAACGGGAGAAAAAAATTTTCAGGACAAAGTGTTTTCTTGCATTTTTTGCAACACCAACGGCTTCTGTTGTGTCAGACGACACAACGTACACGATTTGGAAGCTTTCCGGGAACGTGATCGGTGCCGGCTTTTGACAAACGACGAGTAGTACCGCATTTTTTTGGTGATTGCTTTAAGTCAAATCTAGCTATGGTAGTCAAAATAGTAACTTTTCCATGCTGTTTTCCTTACTACAGCAAGCGCCAGGAATTTTTTTTTTTTTTTTTTGTTTTTAAGAGATGCTGCACTTCAGGCAACAATTCCTACATTCTTTAGGAAAGGGATTGAGGAGAATAAAAAAAAGGTGGTGAAAGTATAGCCATTTTATTAGTTATTTTACTGCGCCTGCAAATGTGCTATGTAGAAATACTTACGAAGGAGGCTCCTGCTGTATTGTAAAATTCTGAATATGTATTTATATCATTAAACAGGCCGCAGGGATTGAACTCTGGCCAACCAGGTTTGTAGTAAACGTGCTTACTACCTTGACTACAGCAGCCTTTGACATAGCCATATATATCATGTAAGTAAATAAGCTCCACCATCTTTTTTTTACCGTGAATGCCGATTTTGTATGATATAGATTGATCAATTTCATCAACATCATATATTTTGAAAAATGTATGGGATCTGTGCAAGAAGTTTTTGGTTTTTTTGTCAAACACCATCTTTTAAAAAATCCTGCTGGTTTATGAGAATCATGAATGGTAGCCATTGTGCAGATACTTTAACCTTTCAGTAGACCAATAATAGGTACGTTCTCGTATTCAACTTTGGCATCCTGCGGGTTCCCATTGTTAACGAAAACTATTCCCGTACTACAAGTTTGGGTAAAAGAGAGAGCTTTTGAGAGAATAAAATTCTTCTCCTTTCTGCACGAAACAGCCCAGACTTTTTCGTTGGGTAGATTGTGTAATCTAAAAAACAATCAGCTGGTTGAATAGTAAAAAGTAGAAAATACAAAACTTTTCATTGTTTCATGAACGTAAATGTCTTTTAAAAGTGTAATTTACAAGTTTTATCAGAAAAAATATCAAAATAAATTTAAAAACATACAAAATATTTGTGTTTTTATGTTTACTATAAACAACTGCATGTATGTTTTGTTCGACATTTTGTTTTGGGATAGATATTTGGTGTTTTGTGTTTCCGTACTTTTGGGCATTTATGTCTTCAATTGGGAACAGTTTTCATTTACTCTCATTTTACCGAACTTTATCCAAAAAGTACGGGAACGAAGCTAATACCTCGTTGTTTTTATCAAATATGTAATCAAAATCTTGATTTTTTTCATTATCACTCTTTTTTCATTATCATTTGTACATTTGTCAATATATGTATATCAATCACTCTTACGTTTTTCATTGCAATGAATTAAGAAACTACCATTCTTTAATTACCTGACGTAAAAAAAGGTACCTCAACTGGTGATATCTTAAGTAATTTGGTAAGAAAACTAAATATCAGTAGTGCGATTCACTAACATTAAACAATACGACAATTGTTCTATTAGTCATCATTTTGTTGTTGTTTGCAGTAACGATTATGTGATTCACTAACTTCATTTTTAACGATATAAGACATTTTTAATTTTCTTATAAGACAAATTGAAATTGTTTATTTCTCGAATGTCAATTCATACATGAATAACTGTTATCTAATATGCATGTATGAAGTTTGACATTAAGAGAAGCATAATAATTGTTTAGGTTGAAGAGTTGCAGTTATGTACCTCTTCTTGAATACAGTCAAAACATATGCTTATCTGTAATTTTTTAACAAGAAAAATGCTCTTAGTTAAGCTTAGTAAAACAATTATGTTTAATTAAATTAAATTGAAAGCAAACTGTATTTATTTTATTTACACATTTATTTTGTGTTCGAATATGTATATATTTTCTACGTTTATGCTTATATGTATGTATTTATAAATGTACATACACATGTTGTATGTCCTTCGTTTCGTCGACAAATTTAACAACGCCAAAATTATAGTCGGTTTTTAAACAATGAGCAACTCGCTAACTGTAACAGATTGTTTTAAGCAACAACGAACATCGTTTAAATTATTACTGAATAGCAAAACTGACAAGGGTGGTGAATCGCACTACGGTTCTATCAAATCACAATATAATCAGCATAACAGTAGATATAACAGTAAATATAAATTGAGTTTTAATTTCGATCGTGTTAAATAAAACTGAAATCGCTCATTTTCGATGGATAATTTAACTGGCTGTTATAAACGCTGTTAATTTATACGTAATGATTTATGAAAATTTTGATGTTGGTGTAGATAGTAATCGATATGGATTACAAAACACCTATTTTTGGGATTTTTGTCTGTCTGTCTCTATCCGTCTGTCTGTCTGTGTTCACATCACATAAAAACTACTGGATGGATTTGAATAAAATTTTGTGAAGAGGTTCCTTAACACCTTATTTCATATATAGAATACTTTCTTTTCATAAAAGTAAATTAAGATAAAAAAGGAAAATAACATTAAATTATAATGATATTGATATTGATATTGAAACCTGTATAATAAAAATCAGCAAAGTAATACAAATAGCTATTAAAAACTGTACAAAAAGAGAGTTTTTAAATCAGACTTTCAAAATGGCAGTGAAAATTCTGAAAATTGTATCCAATTTTTTATCTATTACTTAAAGGACATAAAACCGGAAAAGCTTATAGATCTCTAAGGTATACTCAGAAGCAATTTACTGCAAACTATACTGCAGAAATTGAACTCTATAATTTAATAACACGTTTAAATCTTTATAAAAACCCTGGCAACGATTGTATTACGCCGATGTGTTTATTCGAACGCAGAGAAACTTAAGCACCTTTTTTAGGTAAGACCTTGAACTCTACAATTAGCCGAACAAGACATTCGGAAGTATAGATGAGTGATATATCAGTACGTGTGATTAAATTACTGTGACTAAAAAGTTACTGATGACTAAAGTGACTGAGTTTATCAAGTAAAAGTTCCAGAAGGAACACATACAAACTTATATTTGATTTTACTTTGTGCAGAGAAATTTAAGTATTTTGACCCTTTCATAGTCATAGAGGCTGCAATGCTTTTTTTTTGCTTCTTCTTATTACAGCAGCTATTCTTTTTTACAAACTTCACACATGTGCACATTTGGAACAAGAAAATAAAAATGTTGTGTACTTTTTTATTTGCACCTAATATTAATCAGTGCTAAAGAATTTTATATTATAATTATAATAAATAATTTAATTACAGCTGATGTGAATGTAGAGATCAAAATACCTTTTTCAATATAATTACTATTTACATAAATTATTATTTTATTATGATGCTCACGGCAATTATTTTTAAGTGATTTAAAAATCGCGTTCACCGATAACAACATTCTTTAAAAATCACGGGATCGCTTATATTTATTTGAGAGCATTAAAAATTCATAAGATTTTATTTTACGCCTAAGGTCATATGTAAGGATAAAGTTGAGAAATTTAAACCTGTGAATCAATTTTGTATAATAAATTATCAGCATTTTTAAACAGTGATAAGTTATTGCATCCAAATTTATATGGCTTTCGAAAAACTCTTGGTACAGATGTAGTGGTCTATATCTGTCTAAATATATATACTGGAGTAGCAGCTTTATTTTATGGTTTTTCTGAAACTTGATAATAACTCAACATCAACTGAAAATCTAAAAATTTAATAATAAAATTAAATTTTGAAAATCGAAGCAAAATGTGCAGATCTTCAAAGCTAACTCTGCCATTAACTACGTTAAGTTTGGCGAACCTCTAGGAAGTGTGTTGTGAATATTTATCTTAACAAACTAGGATTAAATTGAAAAATGTTTATGCGTGCAGACTTTACTTTAAACTTTATCTTAAACAAGATGCAGTATTTATTTTATAGCTTTTAAAAATAAAAAATTGGGTCTAAAAAAAAAAACAAACATTTGTCGTTTATTTACAAGTTATAAATTTGAGTTTATATATGAACACGATAGAAGCATAACATTGGTAATGTTTTAATTCCTTACTTATAGTCATTCGAACTACCTTGCAATTTTATATGAATACAAAATAATATTGATCTTAAAACTAATAGCGGTATTGAATTTTCCGCAGCTGTATCTTACCTTGACGCGTTGCAAAGTGTGAAAAGATGCAAAATGTATCGCCAATTTATGCAACATTAAGCTGTTTTTACTATTATGGTTTTAAAGTCATTCGTGCAATTAGATCATTTGAATTGTCTGAAAACTATAAATTATAAATTTGAATATACCAGAACTTTTAAAAAGAATTTAAGTATCGACTAAAAAGAATATTTATTTTCTTGAAACAACAAAATGATTGGATTACTACAAGGAAAGCAGATACACATGGCCATTTCACTACTGCTCATATAGATATAGATATATATATAGATCATATATATAGAGTCTTATGTAAAACGCTAAACTGATTAAATGAGAACTACAGTGAATCAACCAAGCAGAAAAGCTATAAAATCTAAAAAATTTCTTGTACAAAAACACAGTAACCATTGGGTTAATATTTTTTCTTTTTTCTTTGAGTTTTCTATAAAAAGGTTGCCATTGAACACCGTTGATCACAATATGTGAAAGATTCAATGAAAAAATAAAAACAATTTCGAGTGCTTTATTCGAATATGCCGAATCTTATATACCCTTTACCATACATTTCCTATTAAATAATTCAAATAACAATTGGCACAAGAAATTTTTTCTCTCAGAAAGTTTTTCTGTTCTAATATAGTTTTTTTATGAAAATTGTAGGTTTTGCTTAGAGTCCTATCTTAGTAAATAAAAAGCTTAATGTAAGTGGTAAAAGCTCACCAATTTTTCTTTCCCTTTACTTTAATTTTTGTCATAAACAGCAACCAACTGCAGGAATATAACCAAAAGTTTAAAAAAGTTATGAAAAAAGTAAAGGAAGGCATGGTGTTTTGCCAGCTACATATGGAAGAACATGGACCGATTCGCTGATTTTCAGTAGCAAAACTTAACTATATCTGATCGATTAGCGTATTTAAATTTTCTCTAGCTCATCTAGTGCCTTGGCAATGTTGATTTTAACACGAACGCGGACGCTATGCATAAGAATATATATATACTTTAGTTACAGCTTAGATTTAAATTGGTGTGAAGTCCTAAATTCGGATCTTAGGTGCTGAGGCCAAAATCGATGACCTATTCAGATAATGATTCTTTTAAAAAGAAAGCAGCAACTTTAACTCAGTATGTATGGTCTGCACAGACTTCAAAGTTACAATAAACCGCCAATTGGCTGCAAAAAGTACTTAATTCCACAAATCTATTTTATAAAATTAAAACAATTAAATCGCTTTCTAGGAAAGACTTGTTATTATGTAATTAGTTCAATTTGGTGGAAAAGTTTAATATCAACTTAAAACTTTTATTTACTTTTGAGTTCACAGATGTTTATCATATAGCATGCCACCTTCTATTTATATATAAAACTCAGTGTTTCTACTAAAATTTGAACACAATAAACTTTCTGAAACAGTTCTATCACAATTATATTCACCTCTAGCCCAGTCAGGCGCTACAAAGACATAGAAAGGATTAATGTGAAGTTTGTTTTTTCAGATGATGTTTGATCTAGTGAACCACAGAGAAGGGCAGATTAATCATAAGTCCTATGGATCCAAAGAATATGGTTATTAAAATAAATGAACTCCAAGTGAAAATAAACCCTCGGCGATGCCTTGTGGACTTGACGGCTGTTTGGGAGAAAAGTTATGTGCTTGTTTTGTAAAGAGTGTCTTTTTCTAATTATTTTTTCCAGTAAAAAATTCTCAAAAAATTGCATTATTTGCTTACCAAAGGCTAGCTAGCATAGCTAATAGCTATTATTAGCTGACATATAAATTTTGCTGTTCTTTTTAAATTTATCACAACTGATAACGGAGCAACAAATTATAAAAAACAAAAAGAATTTATTTACAAAAAATTATGCGATTAAGAGACAATATGAAAATTTCATATAAATGTCGAAAAATAAAAGTTATAAAACGTTTTAATTTTATATTCTTATTTAACAAACACTAGGTCAGTTTTAAAATAAAAAATATTGTTTATTATTTTTTCTTTTTTCTTTCAATATTTCGCCACACCGTTGGGTTGCATTTTCAGGAAAAAGGAAACAGGAAACAAAATAATTAAGAATTAAATTTTTTTTTTATCAAGAACTGCAAGTTTGGAAGTTATACACTAAATTTTAAATTCTGTAAAATGTAAATAACTAAAAAACTAACAATTAAATTAAAATCTAATCTAATGTAATCTGTTAGGAATACAATATTTAATAAAAAAAATCTTAACTGAAAAAGTTAAGAATAAATTGGTGAAAAAGTAAATCTAGTAAGCGTCCTGGAATTTATTTTTATTTCTGCTGGCCTCTTATTTGTGTTACTGGTTTAAGATCAAATCTATTTGCCTACAAACCACAAATGGGAAAACCATAAAAAGATTATTTTTATTGCCTAAATATAGGATATGCCTGTTATAAGTCAGGTATAAGGAAGGGATAATGTTTATTTGACAACTTGTGCTAAAAGGTGCGATTATAAAAAAAGCAGGTACTTTTTGCTTGATCTCACAACCATCATAAAATGAAAAAAGAAGCAATTTTACTGTCATGTTGGAAATTCCATGCAACATGTTAAGCGTTAAGTTTTGCTATGTATTTCCCACGATTAGGACTAACAAGTAAAATTTTCTAGGATCCTTTTTGGTTTTGTACGCGCCTATAAAATAAAAATTTATTTAAACACTGCATATTGGGAAATCCACACATTAAAAGATTTATGGACGAACTTATTCTAGCGTTTAATGCAAGAAAATAAGGGTGTTACAGAGTTTTCAAAGAAGTTGCACCTATTCTTTAGATAAACAAAATTTACGAAAACAGAAAAGGATCTTAAACTTAGGGATATTTTATTATTAAACTGTTTACTGAATAGATCCTGGTCACCAAATTATTTGAAATAACAAAATTTGAATAACTACCAACTAATTTAAATAACTACTAACTTGTTTTTGAATGATTGGTTGGTTTCAAATCTGTACTGACAATTTCGATCGATATTATTTAACCCTCTTGAGATAATGATGGATTACTTTCATTTATAAAGTTCATGATGTAGTATGGCGCACATGTAAGAAAAAAATGTTTTATTTAAATAATAGTACACAAAGTCAATTTATAAAACTCAAAAAAAAAAAAATAATAAACAAATTAATTAATAACTGGAAATTTCTTTTTATGAAAGCTCACAAAGATAAATCGATTTATTAAATTAATTGAATTAGTTTTCTCCGATTTTTTTAGTGTGGGCTATCAAATTTATCACATACGCCCAACAGTCATCTTTTTTTTTTTTTTTTTTTTTTTTTTTTTGTAAATCTATATTTTTTACATATTACGTAAAAACTAAAAAACACATGCAAGTAACAAATAATAAGCATAATTGCCCTGTAAATAGCAATTCTTTCCTTTTGCAGATCACTAAAAATCGCACTTCCACTCCGAAAGTTAAAAGTGGTTTCATTCTGATAAAAACTCTGTATAAATATTTTCCGAAGAACCACTTCGCGGAATAGAAGCCACTTTCGATTACAATTTTACGACATTGGTTATAGCTTTATATTTACGAGTAGTTTTCCAAATAACATTAGTAAATCATGAATATTAACTAATTAAAAAATGCATCATGGAGTAAAAAATATATTTTATATATCAATTTATTTTATTGATTAATTTATTTCTCGATGAATAAATAATCCTTAAATTAGACCATTTTAAAACAAGCTTAAATTAGTTGTACAATAATGAACAAATTACACAAAAAAGTGAGAAAATACAAACAGCTTATTGGCTTAAAAATATTATTGTAGTAAATTATAACATTATACGATTTCTTAAAAACGTTAAAAATTCTCCTCATCGGGTCCACAATAAGATAATTAACTCGAAGGACTCAACTAATAAAGGAATAAAATATCGTGGGGAACAATATACGAGGTGTTTTCGATTAGCAAACTATAGAAAACGCTGCCAGAAATTTCGTTAAAAACTTTAGATTTGGAAGCTTGACAAGAGAAAGTCTAGCAAAGTACATATTTATAGCTTATTCTACGCAGGCAGAAAAGCAAGAACTCCTTTTGCAAAGATTCGATGAAGTCGGAATGTTTTTTAACCAATCATTATTCTAGTATTATTTAGTGTCATATTTATGTGTGAAATGAAATTTAGTTTAGAGTCCAGTAAAACTCCAAGATCTAAGAATTTGTCAACCACTATCTACTCATAGCCTTCAAAAACAAGCAAAGCACATATAATTATATTTATTTACATTAAGCCCCTTAAGGTATACTTTTACCAGTTTTAAAGCGAATTAGGATCCTCTTGTAGATGTTGCTAATTTGATACCCGACACTAATTAAGAAAACCGGCTCAAGGTCCTCAAAACCAAGAATATATTTTGTAACACAAAAACAGGTCAACGTCTAAAAAAGGGAGCTTCTGATTGACTTTATAAAATGCCTTGCTGAAATCGGTGTATATAACAATACTTTGTTGTTGGTGAAGAAACCCATGATACATAATGGTTATAAGATGTAGATGATGTGTCGTATTAGAATATATATGTTGAAATATACACTATGTTATTGTTCGGCGATAATTTTGTCTAGTAATTTAGGCATATTACTTAATTTTTTAATACCACGATAATTTGAAACAGAGGATTTATTGCCTGATTAAGATGAAGAAATAAATGAATTAAAATTTATTTTTGGCTTGGGTTCATTTTTTAATTTTTAAATACCTTTTTTTACAATGTATACAATCTAAGGTAGACAGATACGAAGAATGCTGGTGATGGTTGTAGCGTTCCAGAAAATGCTGCATTTCATTCTGCTAGTGTCTAATTTTTCTTGTTATGTGGCTAAGAATTCTATCAGTTTGAGAGAGTTTAATACTTAAGAGATTTTTGAAGAATCAATAAGCGGTATATTTGTTGATGGACTTATTTCGATTTTAAGTATGTACTTAAAGGATTCCGCTTTAAGTTTTTTAAGTAAATATCGTAATATAATTTTTTAAGCGAAGTGTATACGCACGGGCAATGGAGTACTTTAAATAATTAACAAAAGGACCAGATTGCTTTTGCATATATTATATCTGCTAGCAGTGCCGAAAACTTGGTCAGCGTGTCATTTATAATTTTCTTAAAATTCAAATTTAGAAAAATGTGTTTTTAAATATTTTTGTAGAGATCTGTAAACAGTGTTAAAAATGTTCAATCTAAAGAAACAAAATGTGCTGACAACTGTTGTAGTGTCATTATACCGATAAAATTGGGTTATTTCACATTTGTATCTTAATTTTCTCTACGAAATAATTTTTTTTTTTACAAAACACTAGTATTATATATTTGAACCAAGGTTCTAAGGGACCTCCTCACAAAATTTTATTTAAATCCATCTAGCAGTTTTTGCGTGATGTGAACACAGACAAAAGTTCCGAAAATAGGTGTTTTGTATTTCATTTTAATTACTATCTACACCAACATTAAAATTTACCAAAAAAATTTTTCATGTACAGAAATGACCCCATTACTGTTTTATTATAAGTATAGAAATATGGTAATAGGAAGCTTACAGTTGTGAAATAAAACTCAATCTAGGACCATAACACGTTTAAAAGACAAGCAAGACAACCGCAGCTATTGTATGTAAGTAAGAACATACTTTTTGTTAACGCATGGACTTATTATCCACTAAGTAGCCAACTTGAGTGTTACCACCAAAATCTTTATTTTTGACTAATAAGGCGAATTGCCCTAACGAAGCACAACGTGCGACACTTTGCGCCAAGATTAAATTTTACAAAAGAACAATCATATAAAAATTAACAAAGACCCGTAAATATAAGTACAAGTTAAACGATTTCAAACAAATAAACATGTTACAAACAATGTTACTAGTTTTGACCCTTTAACGCCTATTTTGAAATCATAATTAACATTGTCCTTTTGTATTTTAACATTTAAATTGAAACTTAATAAAATTAACGAAACTCCTCGAATATATGTATATACTAACGCGAATGCCTAGTGGTTAAAAAAGCGCAGAACCTATACAGAACAGGTTTTGTGGTAGTTTTGTGATATCAAATGGCTAAAAGTGATAAATACCCTAGTTTTCATAGTTGTTTGTTTCGTATTATGAAGCTTAAAATAATTTTTAAGAGAAGAATTATACAATAATATTGTTAGTGAACATTTCATTATAGGCACCAACCACTTAATACATGATGATTCTGCATACACACTGAAAATACATGTATTTCAAATTAAATACTTCGTTTTCAATAAAAATTAAACATCAGCAGAATGTAACATTCTTAACAATTAAGAATGATTAGCAAGTAATCAACGAATGGTTGGTACAAAGCGAAAACATATGTACAAGACAAGTTAAAAAGAGAACATTAAAAAAATACTTTGGTTAGGTTTGTGTCGACTTCGTCTAACCAAATTAATATTATTTACAAAATTAGTTGATGATATTTACTTTGTAAACAACCTAGGATAGATAGATACGAAGAATGCTGATAAAGGATGAAGCGGTCCAGAACATGCAGCATTTCATTCTGCTGGTGTCTAATTTTTCTCAGAAATTAAAAAATGAACTTAAGCCAAAAATGGATGTTAATTCATTTAATATTAATATTAAAAAGAAAAGAGGAGAGGAGATGCTTATAGTAACTCAAATTTTGATTTTTAATTTTTTTCTAAGTTAAAAAAAAGTAATACAAAATTTTTGTATTTAAGACTTTGATTATATAAATATTTTAGGTTTCATTTTACATTTTTTGTTTTTTTTTTACTGCATAAAACTTGCCAAAGATTAATATTTATGTTGTTAATTAATAACATATTTGTAGTAAATCTCAATCAGAGTTTTTTTAAAAAGACAACGGTACAAATTTATAACGTTTTTGTGGTAACTGTAAGATGACTGCAAGACGTCGAGAAATTTATTACAATTGTTAAAACCTTCTCTGATTATATTAATTTGTTTTCGAATCGAAATTGGAATTTAAAGAAACAAAAATATTAACTATAATAGCTGGCAGAAGGGAGTGCAAGGATTATAAAATGTGGTAAAGAAAAGCATGATTCTACACAGAGAACGAATAAAAGACGAGAAATTCGCACTTGAAATGCGCGCACCCCAATTCAAGATATCTTTTATTAGTGACGAATTGGCTACTATACGCTCCAGTGTTTTACGCTTAGATCGTAAATAAATTTATTTCTTTTCCAAAATACTAAATGGTGGATATCTTCACTTTTTCTTTCACTTATGTAATTCTATTTAAATGTTGCCTACAAATGCAACAGTTTGCATTATCGAATTATTAAACAATTTAAATAATGTGCATATATAATATTGGGAAAGAAACTTTATATAATTTATAATTATTTTTTATCTTACAAGCATCTTTTCATTTTAATATTTCTATTAAATTTAAAATGTTAATATTAATATATGATATTTTAAGTGCACAGACATTTTTTTGTATCTTGCCTAATCAAATGACATTTATATATTTATAAACATATTTATAGCCTGCCACTTATAGTTTAGTAGTTTTGAACAGTTAATTAAGATTACGCACATTAAAGTGGAAACTTATTGTTTATTTTAGTGCCCGTTATAGTTTTTGAATTTATACATTGCATATGTTGTGTTGGCTACGTCAGCATTTTTAAAAGGGCGCGTCGAGCTCATCATATGCATTTCTGTTTGAAGATGTTGTGGGTGAAAATTTCTACTTAATTACATATTTAAACTAAATGTTGTGTTGAGCTGCTGCCCCATAGAGTTACAAGGAGTTTGATAAATTTTTTTTTTATTTTTAATATTTATTTACAAAAAAAATTCATGAAATATTTTTAAGTTTGTTGTTTTATTTAATTATTTTCTGTTTATTAAAGTAAGTTAACGGTATGTTTATTTTGATACTCATGCCTTTTTGCAATGCTTGTGACATCGTCTCGTTGCCTATTATGTTGTTAACATGTTACAGTAACATAAAAATGTCTATATTGGAAAGTTCTTTACGTATACAAATTTCTAGTGCCATTTTAATTTGAAAACTGTTACTTTTATTTTTCTTAATAGATATCCCTACATACCCACAAAATTGTATTAAAAAGCATCCAGTAGTTTTCGCCTGATGCGTGCACAGACATTGCTGTACGGACTTGTTATAGTTTATTTATATTAGTGTCAAGTAAAATAATATCATTAGACTGCAACATTTTACTAAGTGTAATAGTTATAGAGAATTTCAGATTTTATATTTCTGTTAAACAAACGTTTTTAAACGCTAAACGTTTTTCTGCGTTATTTCTTTCATTATACAAACTTTTCAAATCGGAATATTTTTTTTAAATGAAAAAATTTTTCAGTCTGAGGGCTTCTCAGATTTATCTATAGAGTATTAAAAAATAAGAAAAAAAAAACACAAAGTGAAAAAATTGGCACTCGCCCACATTTTCCGAGTTACGGGCCTCCGAAATTATCAAAATTTAAAATATCAATATTGGTATCATTTTAAAGCTTTTGAATAGATCTTTAAGGAAATACTAAAATTTTTAAAAATGCTTAACCTATTAAGATCCAATGGCAGTTTTATTTAATTGTTGTTTTTATTTCTCTGTCACCTCAATGTTTGTTTTTTGGATTGGAGTTACTATATAAGATTTGGCATAGCCAAAATTGAAATTTCGGCTGGTGAATATAAACGAATTCGCCATCGCTATTACCTCATAACTGATTCGCCTTGGTTTTATCCTTCAGTGCAATTAAAACAAATTTTTAGACTTAGGTACTCGTAAAACAATTTAAAAAAAAGGTGGGTAAATAATAATGATTTTAGTTTTTGATTGGCAGATGTGAGAATACCACATAATATGTGTTTCTAGAAAGAACATTTTTAAAGATATAAATCACGAATGACGTATGTAAATAGTGTTTAACCTAATTTAGTTTATCTTGCGCGATTAGAAAGCTTCTTTATTTTGAACATAAACTGTTGTAAGCTGCACACAGTTTCAGAAAGATATAAAAACGTGCGCACGGGCTACCAACTAGCAATCGATTTATCTAACGAGATCACTTTTAAATTTTTAATAATTTTATTTATGATGTATGTTTCCTATTTTTATGTGGCATTACAACCCGGATGCGTTTTAAAGTTGAGAGCAGGGAAGTCAATAAATTCAAAATTTTGTGTTCATGCGTAGAATTTATATTAAATTTTGACGCCTTTGCGTTTGTTCTAAGTTTTTATAGAGTAGAAATTTGGAATGTATTTTAAGTGTTGAGTTTCTACAAATGAGCCAGTTCATATGGCATGAGCCTACTCAGATTAATGCCGATGTATTTAACTTCAAATTATTACTTGACTTGACGTCGATGAAAAGCGCATTAAGGTTTTTAACACAGTAAAATGTGCATTTGCTCAGTGATGCTATGTCACCCTTTAAATCGGAATTGATATGACACAAAAGATCACTTTTGATTAGGAATATAGTCTAGTTTGATTATTAACAGACCCTCAAATATTTTGATATGTTCAGTAAAAGGCTGATTGGTCAGTATGAATCTATCTTAATGTGGCCTTTTCTTGGCTTTGGTTTCATGGTGATAAATGAAATCATCCATTCTACAGGAAAGTAATTAAGCCAAATTACGGCTCCTATTACTAGTTTTGTCAATGCTACGGGCTTTTATCTACTTTACTTTAGCAAGCTGGACTGCTGATTCAGCGATTACGGGTGGTAACAGTGCTGCGTTGGTCGATAAACTCGGAATAAAAGCTAATTTAAAAATGTTTATTAAATAAATACTCCTTCTTAGTGTTTTTTCTTAATGTCGTATGTATATCGTTTAACATTGCGGCAGAATACTCGTTTGGTAAACTTTTACGTGCCTAAAAAGTGTGTTGAATTTCGCACATCAGGTACTATTTTAATATCTATCGTGTAAAAGGCATTTAACGTACAATAAACGAAATATGTGCGTTAATACACCTTCATCTGTGTGGACTTTCCAAAATACACATCTTTCGAATGTCTGTATTTTCATAAATTTTACTTTATAGTTGAAAAAATAACATATAACAGATGCACTCTCTTGGCATTCTAGGCGTTAATCCTAATCTTTGGAAATACCAATCAGAACTGTATACTCGACATGTTGCGCGGAATTTCCAACACGTTTGTAGTATTCTTCTTTAAAATTTTTTTCTTCTTTAAAAATGGTTGTGAGTTCACACACACACCTTATTCTTTAAAACAAGTACCTGGTTATTCTGGATATTCCCACGTTTTTAATCCAGTTGCGAAAAATGATCCCTTCCTTATACTTGCTTTATTTAAGGCACATCCTAAGCAATAAGCTAATCATTTTATTAATTTTATCTTTGTGGTAAATAAATTTGTTTCTTCATATTATTGTAATTGTACTATGGTACATATATAAACAAAAATAACATTCTTTTAAAATTTTGAAATAAAAAACGATAGTTGTGTGAAACTATTTGATTTACAAATGCTGTTTTATATACGAATAGTTATTTTTATTAGATTTTAAATACACTTCAATTTTCAACCTGGTTCAAAATTATACAACTCCTTTTTACTAAAAAATCTATACAAAACCTACAACTTACATACCTAAAGATATGGTTGGATTAGTCAAATATTTGACCAAAAAACGTAACCGCTTATTTATTGAAAAAGTTTGGTGTTCTTTTTAAATACTTAATAAGAAATATAAGGTCCTAAATAATATTGTAGGCAGGATGTTACATTGATTACATTTTAAATCGTCATTCGTAATGATACGTGTCAAAAAAAATTGAATAAACGTTTGTAAAAATAGTGGTTACGCTTTTTTGGTCAAATATTTGACTAATCTGACTGCACCTTATGTTTACGGATGGTCCTAATGCCGCAATAATGCTTTACTTAATTTTTTTGTCCTTTGAAAACTTCAATATACTGCAGAGTTTTTAAAATACAGAAATATGTATGTATGTATGTATATTAAAAGTTGCAATTTGTGCAGTAAGTAACTAATCACGATCCTAATTCCTAGAGTTTTATGTTTTGGATTTCTTTCTATGTTAACGTATAAATTTTCGTTTATTCACACATATGTATATGCAGTTTTTAATCAGAAATTCATTATGACAATAGATCTATTTTTTAATTGTGTTTTGCAATTTAAATATTTAATGCTTTAAACAAAGCTACAATCAAGCTACAATTAAAAGAAATGTTTAAAAAATATACAAACATAACTATATACATACATACTCATGTTCAATAAAAACCTACAAACAATAGGCCGAAATTCGCATTTCATAAGAAAAGGTGTGGAGAAAGACATTGCTTCATTGATATTCATAGAAGAAAATACATAAACATTTTATTTGCTGCAACTTAATTTAACGTTTTTTTTCTCATAGCAGCAGTTTTATGTCTTATTTTTTTAATTTGTTATTCCAATTAAACGATATTTTAAGCATTATGTTTTCGTGGAGCAGTCGAGGCTCATATTGGATGATTGACTTGGCGCCAGTGTGCCTTAAATTAAAAATTGTGGTCAATATTTTCATCCTCAGAAAAGGCAACATGACTTCAAGGTTATTTTTGTATTATTGTAAGTAGGTATCCATAGTTTGTGAAATAAGTTAAATATTGCCTTCTAATAATGTCAAAAAGTTCAGTTCGGAAACTCAGATGTGGAATATCCTAGTAGCGAGCTAAGTTCTCATCTAAAGACCTTAGGAAGCCAAACCTAACTTATACAGTTCTAGCACATGAAAGATAACGGTTTCTTTTAAGCTTATTGGCACTCTTTTTTATTTTGTTTTTATTATCATCAGACAAAAAAGTATTTTGTAATTTTTAAGCTTTATGACATCAATACTCTTCTTGCATTTTGCTTGAATTTCTATGCAATTTATCTTTTAGAAAACTTTCTATAAAATTTAATTAAATTTAAATTAAATCATAATTAATATGTATATTCACCGATATTGATTATTGAGGGCGAAAGCTTTTACGGGTTAATTTAATTTCAAATAACTTATAAACTAATGAGCAATTGCCCGTCCTTTTTTAAGATTGTTGAGTAACTTTCTTCAAATTTCAGTCTTTTTTGGTGTGACGCCATATTTTACCTATAGCATATTATACATCTATATAAGCAGCTTATTGACAAACAAATTCTAATGTTCTTTTACAAGTTTGATCATTAATAAAATTTCGATAGTTAACCGATAAAATATGTTTTCCTTTATTAATCATGAGAAAAACATACAAATTACTATATATGTATGTTATATACTTATGTTTATTTATATGTACATGGAAGCGAATTTATACGTACGCATACATTAAGTATGTACATACATACCTACATATTTATATGGGCATTTGATTGTACTGTAGGTATGCATAAATATATACATATGTATGTATATGCAGCTTTTTTCATATCTTATTATTGTGAAATGCATCGAGCTAATATTAAACATGTGCAATTGTTGTTGTTGAATAGTAGTGCAAAAGAAGGTAATTCAATTCGACTTAAATCAACACGTCGACACTCTGTCTGGTATTATCGTATTAAGTGGCGACATTCAGTCTGCTATCGTCTGGCGTTGTTGCCACATTTAAGTCTACGCAAGCTACAAGTTGTGAGTAAACAAAATTAAAAAAAAAAAAACAGCCTGGGTATATAATAAGAAAGCATAACTAATAATACGAACGCTGTATACATTATCATCTATCTACAGCACACAAACAATGCATTGTATAAAACTAAATCTAAAAATGTGCTTGTATACACACTCATCCACAAGTCCGTCCATAAGAAATAAAAGCAAATATATCCATAGAATGAAAACTAAAAAAATTCCAGTGAAACCAAACAAAGAATAGGAACATGAATGTACTTCTGTATAAATACACACAAATATATTTACAAATTTATATATAGATAGATGTGTGTATGTGTGTATTTGTTATGGAATTTCACACAAATGTAGATGAGATATAAATACAAGTGAATGCATTTGTACGAAGATGAGCACACATGTATGTATGTCTGACTGGGTGAATCGTTTTCGAACGCCGTATTCTATAGTTGTTGACGGTACATTTTTTATAAGGAGGGCAAGGGAAAAACCGAACTATTCGATGATATTGCGTCAACAACTGATCACAAACAAGTATTTATTTGAAACATGGCAACATGGAAAATTTTTTATTCATTGGTAGTGGGTATTAAAAACCTGTTTTTGAACTGTTGATTTGGTAAGCTAATGTAGATATGTACATATATACATATTTATTTACACACACACGTATCTATAATGATCAAACTGAATAATGTAGGCGTTGTGGCGCTCGTTTGCTTTGCGGGTTAAATGTTGAATTTATAAGTGCATGAAAGGGTTGCCTGTTATATAAATATAAATATATATATATATATATATAAAGGTCTAAGTAACACGCATAGTCCCGGAGACGTATGGAAATATTTCCTTTTCGCTGTACTGACAAATAATGGATATGTTACTAATATGCATAAAATGAAGTTGTAATATATTTTATATCCTTTACTAACACTCAGCAATTGGCACAGCATTAACAACAAATGTAGTTTCACTTTGACCGCGAATAATTATAAGTTTATAAAAAGCAAAAATGTTAATAATATTGATTTATTAAAAGTTTCAAATGTTTTGAAAATAAAGAATTCCTGTTTTAAATAATTAAATATTTGTTTTTACAAAAACCTTAAAAAAATTGCAATTGTGAGCACATATAAATATGGATAATAACTTTCTATCGGCCATTTGAAGACAGTACACTAAAAAAATATTTGAAATATTATTATTAATATGTCAAATATAGATATTAAAAGCCTATTTTAATATTGTCTACCTTGTTTAAGCATGCTCTTTTTCTCATTAACATAGGAAATATGGAAACAATTTAAAATGTTTTTAAAATAATAACAGGGCTGCGTTTCTTTTGCACAGACGAGTTTATGACAAATGATCTAAAAATAAGTAAATTTTCATTTTGGTGAAAAAAGATTCACGAAAACGCTGATTGGATTTGAATATGTCAAGGAACTTGCGATAAACTCGAAAATCTGGCAACAGTGCCTGCACTGTAGTTAAGTGTAAAAAGTAATTTCTTTGTACTTTAACTTGAGGACAATTTTCTGTTTTACCAGGGAATTTACCTAAGAGCTTATAACGACATTTAACATAAGAATGAAGGCATTTCTTAAATTTAAATAAACTTTTCTTTCGACTTTTTTAGTCTCAAGACTACTGTTGCCCCTATGTAGGAATGTATGAATGTTCATACATACTTATATAAAACGCTTATCAGCGTTTGTAAAACACTGACAACATTTCTATGTATTAGTACTTAAACGTACACACATTCTCTTAATATTTATATGTAAAAAGACAGTATCAGTCATACAGATATTTTACCCTTGCACATAGATACATATAGATGACGTTGGGTAGAGAGATATGAGAACTTCAATCAATGAGAAAATGTACTTGTTCTACCTACACACATATGAAGATATTAAAAAATAACCATAAAGCAACAGTTGATTTTGAACAATGCACTGGTATGTATACAAGTGTGTTATAATCGTGAATTGTAGCACACTAATACAATAAAACACCTAGAGCCAGAATGTCTACCAGTGTCTGGTAAAATAAACATTGAAATATATTTCTATATGGTTGCTCAGTTAGTATGAAAAGAAAAAACGAAGTGATCGAACGTGTTCTTGTTATTTTGCCGCTGATTTTTCGTTTCACACCTCGAAACCCGCACCTTTTGTAGACGTTCACGCGTTACAAAAGAAAAACAATTAGAATCAGTGAAAAAACAAAAAATGCTTTTATACTCGCACTCATTCACACTATGAGACATAGCGTCGACGGCCAACAACTACTATGTATGTTTGGGTAGCAAATAAAAAAATAATTAAACACAAAACAACTACAACAAGTATCTAAAATAGAACGCTTTACACTTGTGATTTGGTGTTTAAGGTGTTCGGTCACATATACAAAAATAGCTGTCGAAATGAATTATAAATGTTAAAGCACACTCAGAATTATAAAAAGTAAACATTTTGAAACTACTTATGTTTAAAATTTAATTTTTATTAGGAACGTTAAAATTTAACTATTAAATATTATAAAGTTAAAAATAAAGTTACATATATTAATTTTAATCGAAAGTGCCTTTACAAATGTACAAAATAAAAACTATTTATAAAACATATAATAAATTATTCACCTAATATGGAAAACGATAATTGAAGAATTGAGACTTTTACACATTTTGATAACATTAAACAAGGACATAAAGAACTAACTTCAAACAATAATAAAAACAAAGAAGAAATAATTATGAATTTAATTGATAAAAAAACAAATCCGGAAACTTCGCAAGTTTTATTGTCAAGTGGAAATGGAGTTACTAATACAAATAGTCCAAAAATGGGCTCAAGGCGTATATTTACACCTCAGTTTAAGCTACAAGTTCTTGAATCTTATAGAAACGATCATGATTGTAAGGGAAATCAAAGAGCTACAGCTAGGAAGTATAATATTCATCGAAGACAAATACAAAAATGGCTTCAGTGTGAACCAAGCCTTCGATCATCGGTAGCGAATATAAACCAGAATTCAGTAAAACATCAATTTCATAACGTTAGTATGCAACAACAGCAAACAAAAAACATTGCAGTTGCTACCCAACCTTCAGTTAATAATTTATCTTACACAACAACAAGCCAACTACCTTCTGCACATTTCTGTTTAGATTCAACGAAGACATCAACATCACATAAAGCCATTAAAGTGCCATTGCTATCTACTTGCGTAACCACATCATCTGCTCAAGAAACCCAAGATATATTGGACTCGAATCTTGTGGCAGTGGTTGCTGCAACTGGAACAATAGCAAGAACAAATACTTCCAGTACTTCTTCTACAACTTCAGCTGTGGTTTCTCCTTTGCGACCTTCGGCAATTATCGGTGCGAATATAACTGCAAATTCTTCAATGTCACCTTTGCTCCACCATCATCACCATCATCATTATGGAATTCCATCTTACAGTACCATGTCTTCCACAGCCAATGTGCCAATATTAGTACATCATCTTACTAATTCGCAACAATCATCATACCAATATCACAATATGACTTATTCTCCTTCCGCACTATCGCACCAGCAAACTGAGAAGCAGCACTCAACATCATATTTTACGCCCATAAATCTACCTACCGCAAAAGTTGTATCAGCAACTGCCTCTGCTTCCAACAGTTATAGATGTGGAGATACTGAGCATATAGAGAAATTAGATTTATTTCCAATAGTAACGAAGAAATACCCCAAAATTTCATCTGACAAAAATTTTTTATATAACGATAATCAGTTTCATGCCAATTATGAATGCCCTGATGCTCTTAGAGTCGTACACTCTTCAAATACGCTTGAATCATTAACTTTAAATAATTTTAATGGAGATTCGCCATATTCAACAATGTATCCCTTTGCGCCAATGGATTTATCATTACGCCATGGTCGAGAAACAAAATCAGAAATAGTTTCGAACATAAAAACCAACTTTCAAGTCTCTGAAATTTATACAAAGAAAACACACGTTGATAATGACCTTGATGTCGTTGATTTAACATATCGCAAAAGAAGAATTTTCAGCACTTCTCATTCAAGCAATGATTACAAAAATGAGTTCCCCGAAAAACAGCCGAGATTGTGCAACGCGGAACCAGTACAAAATACATTAGATTCGTACAACACTAATGAAATTCGTCACTATCAAATGACAACAAATCCTAATAACTCCGCTGAAGATGATGATATTGAAATTGAAGTCGGAATGGAGGAAAAATTTCCACCAGCTTCAAAACCAGTTAAACTGTTTAAGCCGTATCTTTTAGACGAATGTGAAAATAATACAATTAAATTAAGTAAAACTGAAAAAAGTGAAGAAAAAGAACAAAATACAAAAAAGGACGATTCCACTACTAGTAAAAATAATTTTCAAGATTTTGTGAAGGAAAACATACATATTTGCGTAGAAAATTCTAATTTTCCCTTGGAATCTAGAAGCGAAAGCCCTACAAGTGCTTGCAGTGCAGCGACATCGCCGACGAACTTTCAATATCCCAAAGGATCGCCAGCTTCATCAGGTTATGAAAGCTCAACATCTTCGTATAGTGACACGTCTTTATCGTCCAGAAATGACACATACCCTTACGGAAAAACGTACAGTGTTAATCTGCAAATGCAAACTATTTATCAGGAAAACATACATATCATACATCCATCAAAACACGTACAGAGATGGTTGGAAAAAGATGATTCCAATTCAATGGAAACTAACTCGGCTATAGCTTTATTGGTATAAGTTTATTCTTTAAGCAATATACTATATGTAGTTAATAAGATTCTTACATACATAGTACTTATGTATATAAGTCAATTAAATGAAATTAGTATTTACCCATTGCTTTTAAATTTAATCAAACAACACACTGGGAGCCTTATTCATAATTACCAATTTTAATTTATCGAAGGTTTATAAAACAAATATTAATACAACTACAAATGTTATGAATACGGCTGTTAAAATAAAACTTAAAAAATTAAATATATTCTTGTGCATAACTAAGATTAATTATTTTAATGAAAGCTTTAAATAATGTTAAATTTTTGGAATTAACTATTTGGCGAAATTAATTGTGATACAAATTGGCAGTTAAATATAAAAATCAAAAGCAATAAAATGCAGTTTTAGGGGCAAGACATTTTTAATCATTCATTCACACATTATTACACACTTACATACGTATATACATATAACGTTGTTTTAAAACATGTAAATTATATTTTTACAATATATAAACTTTACACAAGACTAATTAAGTATGCAAAAATTTGGAATAAAGAAATATGGTTGGAAAATATACATATGAGTAAATTCTATTTTGGAATTAATAGATACATACATACATACATACATATATGGTACACAGTATTAAATTAAAAAACACAAACTACTCTTATATAATTTATAATATTTATAAAAGTTTAGAAACATCTCGGTGTTTATTTCTTATTCTTTAGTTAAAGAGAAGCACGATTCGATTCTTTTCTTTTCCTCTAATTCTCTTTGCTGTGTTTCTTTTTAAACGCAGACAGGGTTCCCAGATTATATTTAAGTCGAATCCTTTAATTAACGTGTTTATTCACAAAAATCCTCATAAACAGATTTATATTATCTCCAAATATCTTTCAGAAGATATTTTTTTTAATTTCATTTCATTGAGCAATTAGTTCAGGTATACTTGAATTTTATTATTATTAATTTCATTGTATGCTCGAATATATTTTTAACGACTTATAAAAGATGATGACTCCTTTATGTATAAATATTAGTCAAAAATATTCTTACTTTATTTAATATTGCATAGGAACCATTTTTCTTAAAGGAAAAACTTTTATTTTTATGGGAAACGTCTTAACATTTATTCCAATAAACTTTGATTGCAAAGCCGATTTTTTACCTAAAAATTATTTTAAGCAATCTTTTTGTTGTTATACTGGATGACTTATAGATAAAATTATTAAATAATAAGAATGATAAACAAATGGCAATGATTTTTAAAAATAATATAAAACACACAACCCAAAAATATTTAATATATCTCCAAAAAAAGTCCTAAACAGATTTTTTATTCCCATTTAAAAAACCCAGATTTGGGGATAAATCAAACCAATTTTCAATCCCTCCACTAGTTTTAGTTCTCAGAATTACAGGCATTAGTTCAAGACTTAACAGATAACGGATAAAACAAAATGATTCTGCTTTTTTTCTAATTTTTATTTTTTATTTTAATATCAATAACTGATGTGTAAAATTTTACACATGATAGTGTACTACTAGCCTTTCTGTAGGAACTTTACGTTTGTACACTTTTCAATTCAAAAGAAATTATGAGTGCCACTGGCGGTTGATTTTCTTCTTCGTTTGTTGTATTCAATTTATTAGCAAAAAACGTTGCAAAAAGCAGAACTAACTTTTGTTTACGCCATGAAAAAAAAAATAGTAATAGAATTAAAACTAAAGTGTAACAACGTGGCTTTCTGTTGGTGAGTAAATTGTTTAACGTTACGATGTTTCCATTTGTTTAATTATTAGGACCAATATTTTATACCATCTTGTTATATTTACAAAGTTACCTATTTTCCCAACATGTTTTAAATAAAGTATGTAATAGCAACACAACTTTGGATAATTTAAAAAACGTAGATTTTGCCAAAGATTTAAAAGCATTTTTTGTGAAGATATGTACCTAATAAGTATGTATTAGTAATAATAATACACTCCAGTTCAATTGACTAGATCCACACATTTTTTGTTACTTAGGGGCCGATATCTTTTTAAATTTTTTCTTCTTATCTAGAAAAGAGAAATTAAGATACTGTTGAAACAAACTTTCTTTTTTGTTTTTTTGTAATCGACAACAAAGTTGAAAAGATATTCCCTTCTAAGTAATAAAAATTGTCATTTATTTCAAAATGTTTGTTAATTCTATACGTTTAATTGAAGCAAGTTGTAATGTATATATGTATAAAATAATTATTGAAAAGTTTGCTGGTAGTACAGATAGTTATTGATTTAGAATACAAAAAAAAAAAAAAAATTCTGTCTGTATGTCTGTGGTACCTTAGTATCCGAGATCTCATATTTTCAAGCAAGGTTAGGGAAAAAAATGAAAGAAAAGGTTTTTTGTGTAACAACTTATAAAAGGCCATTCATTCAGTGGCAAAAACAAAGTATTTAACGTAGTAGAATTGTTCTGTAATAGGGGATTGGAGTGTGTTTCAAGTTCAATTACATATGTATATATTATTTCATACTAAAAATAACTACATTATGTTGCCTTAAGAAAGTTACATTAAAAGCTCTTCCTCATTTTGCAATATATTATCTTTTAAGTTTTTTTTTTTTTAAATCATAAAATACCATTTATAGATCTTTAAACTTGTGGCAAATTTTTGAATCCAGGACTACCTAGGTACTCAATACGTTGCTTTATTGTTTCTAGTCGACACCAAGGTACTGTCAAATTGTTGTTATTCTACGTTTTGACTACGTTTTGATGTCGCATGAAATTTATAGTATGGTATGGATACGCATACAAACATAGATTCATACTTGCAATTTGAAAATTCTAGAAATCGGTACTAGGGCTTTTTCTTTACATAGCTGTACAGTTAAACGCAGGATAGAAAGGTTATATGCCACTTTTAATGTTTTTGCATTCGTTGCAGTGTTCAGTACTCCTTTTGGATCCATAATTTCATCAAATTTGTTTTTGAACTTACAAAGCATACTAACATCTTAGGCAGTTTTTAACTTCAGTTGCATAATGTGTAGATTATATGTAAGTTTGCTCACAAATATTTTATAGACTTGGTTTCAAGTATTTTCTTTCCATCTGTATGTACCTAAAGTCATAAAGTTGACCATGAGGCTTGAATCTTACTAATTGGATTTTGTTTGCATTTAAGAAGAGCTCATTTATTGCTACATCATACTCAATATATATTTTAGCGACTGTTTTATGTCATCAGCATAAATAAATAGCTTTCAAAATAGACCAAAATTTAAAATGCCATTTAGGTATATGGTAAATAATAATTAACCTAACACACTACCTTGTGGTAAACCAGACTCCACTATTTCAAAGGAAGTTTTATGACCATTAATCTGAACCAATTGCTCTTGATTAGCAATTTTTCAATAGATTTAATTCTCTTTAAAAAATACCATAAATTGTAATTTCTACAACATAATATTGTGATTTATGGTATCAAATACTTTTGTAAAATTAAAAAACATGCCTGCTGCTCCAGAGAGAACTTCATTTAGTCCTTTACAGGTGAAATTGATAACATTTACAACCGCCTCCCCTGTACCACAACCTGTTTTAAATCCAAGTTGGAAAGCACTCAATAAATTTTCTTTTTGCATATAAGTCCAGATTTACACTATGCAACTTTTTTTAATTCTCTACTTACGTTGCAGCGATATGCGTTATTTAAAAATAAACATAAGCAAC
The DNA here is from genome assembly GCA_937654795.1 of Cistogaster globosa. Taxonomy (NCBI): domain Eukaryota; kingdom Metazoa; phylum Arthropoda; class Insecta; order Diptera; family Tachinidae; genus Cistogaster; species Cistogaster globosa. The sequence goes on from OW569406.1 coordinate 32,809,658, forward strand.
AGTAAAATCCCCAGAAAATTAAAGCAAAATTAAATTACTTACCCCTCTTGCTTCACCAACAAACAAAAATTTTATGCTAGTTTCATGAAAAGTTACATAGTGTAAATGCCGTATAAGTAGAAATTTGTTCATTTATGTATGATTCGTTCGTACACATTATAAATCACAGACAATTGGCCTAAAAATATCTGGCGAATCAAAAAATTTAAATACAATCCCATAGTTTCTATGTTGTTGAAAATAGATTCCATAACACGAGCAAAAGCATTTCACTTCTATTAGTTTGTAAATGAGATATAACATTCTCAACTTCATCGTTTGTTGAATTAATTTCCTAAGGGAATTACATGAACCCCTTGAATTTTGTACAATGTGAAGCCTTATATTCTTTGCCGATTGAAGATAATATTCATTTAAAACCTCAGCTTTTCCATAATAAAAAATTGAGGGGCTCTTCCAAATGTTTCAAATAAAAAATTCCATAATTTTCTTGGATTTAGTTAGATGCTATATAAGTTGTCTCTTCAGAAATTGTTCATAGACTCTTTACAAGGTTTATTAACGACGCTGCTGATTCTGTTCCAAATAACTTTCAACTTCACATGTCCTACGTACTTCGTTCGCTTTTTGAAATTTTTTTTATAAAGTATAAACTTAAACAAGGTCCAGATTTCCACTACACAATTCTTTGATCCATTTTTTAAATCTCTATTTAAGTTACAGCGGTATTCGTTATTTAAAAATAAACATTAGCATAGTAACATCCCCACAAAATTCAAGCATTACAATATTGCTTAACCAGCAAACAAAAATCTCATGCTAGTTTCATGAAAAATTGCATAGTGTAAATGCCGTAAAGTTTGTATTTACCTAAAGCTGTACTTTGTTCTTTGTTCATCTTCTTTGTATTATTCCATAAGTAAAACTGTCAACTTCATCGTCAGCACTCGATTGGCTATCTAAACCATCTTTTTTTAAATCGCCTACAAAAAGACATTGATCCTGACCATAATTTGTAACATTTTCTAACAATCGTAAACATCTATTTGTAGTATACTTCGGTGACCTGTAAAATGATGCGATTTTTATTGATTTTTCGTTTAGTTTAGGGTTATTTAATGTTAGAGCAATTAATTCGATGAAATATTGCATATTGATCTACAACAAAGAGGTTGCTGTAGTCGAAGTGGTTAACACGTTGACTACAAACTTGGTTGTCCAGGGTTCGACCCCTGCGGCAATCAAAAAATAAGAATGTTTTTTTCTGTTTAATGTTATAAATACATATTCAGAATTTACATTAAAACATGCAGCCTCCTTCGTCGGTACTTCTTCATAGCATACTGACCGGCGAAGTAAAATAACTAACTCTCTATCTCTCTCCTTCACCACCTGTCTTTTCTCTTATCTATCCCCTTCCTAAAGAATGGAGCACGGTTACCAAAATAACTTAATAGGTATTAATGCCTGAAGCTACTTCTCTTTAAAAAAAAAAAACAATGTACACTACTATAACCAGCAATATTACAAAGTTAAACTATATCCTTACCGAGCAATGTCGCCTAGACAGCAAGGATTGTGGGTAGCTGTGGTAATTTCGAAACTATGGATTTAAATTTATACAGATTATATAAAATTGAAGTCGTATACTCCTTTTAATAATTCTCAAACAGTTTTAAGTTCAAAAAGTAAAGTTTCTAAAATAAATTACACAAATGACAATTTAAGAAAATGTAAGAAAGACTGAACGATATACCACATTTATTTTAATGCTTTAGCAAGCTTGAAATTTCCCCGCTTAGGCAGTCGCCAACAATATAACGATTTAATTGATCTTAATTTTTTCTTTGATTTTTTGAGTTAAATTCAACTACACCATTTATTTATCAGTTTGTTTGGGAGTGTTCTTAGTTTTTTTTTTTTTTTAAATAAAGTAAGCATTATTAATACTGTCGGAATTTAACTCCATACAATTACTAGTTGTTAATATAAAAGAGGATCCGCAGGTGATCACCCAAATTAAAGCTCTAAGCCACTGACAAAGCAATCATGTTTCACTCTGTGATCATTTAAAATTTAACTGAATTCTTTAAGTCTTTAACTTCAGCCTTTAAGCCCGTTTCACACTATAATACTGCGTATTAAGACTTGTCAAATATCTAAGTATTAAGAAAAAGTGCGATAACTGTGAAAGCAAAGTTTGTTCTGTTATGTTTTTTTATGTATAAGAATATAGATGACTATGTGTTTATAAACTTGTGTTAAGAAAATAAAAGTTGTAAGTTTTTTTTTTTTTTTAAGTGAAGTAGCACTGCGGGCAACAATGCCACATTTTTTGGAAAGGTATAGACGAGAGAAAAGACATTTGGTAAAAGAATAGGACTTTTTGTTGATTAATTTACTTCGCCGGCAAATGTGTTGTATTGTTAAATTCTGAATATGTAGTATATCATCAATTTTTTATTTCCCGTAAAAGGCAAAAAAATTATTGCATTCCCGGAATTTCCGGAAAGAAACAATTCTTGAAAAATATATTGTTAAAAAATTGATAGTTTTATTAAAACATAAACAAAAAATAAAAACAGTTGGTAAATAATAGTATTAACAGTTTATAACTCAATACAATTCAGGTGACAAAACATACATATGTACATTTGTGCTACAAAGCAAGAGATAATAAAGATTAAAAATATTGAAAAAGTATTTTGAAAAATATGATTTTAGAACTGTAAGTGCTTTTAACAATTTACTAGGCATTCTTGTTTTCGTTGCAAAACACAGTAGAAGGTGAAACTACTGAGGTAAGTTTTGTAGTCATAAGAGATTATCCATGTTCGTTGTTCGAATGTTAGTGGCTTCGAATAACTCAAATTCCTTTTCATACAAATTAGTAAGCATCTGTTTTATATCTTACTTAAAATTCAAATTTTGAAAAATTTCTTTTAAAATGTTTATTGTAGAGATCTGTAAACAGTGTTAAACATTTTAAACCCATAAAAATAAAATGTGCTAACAACTGTTTTAATATCATTATGCCGATAAAATTGGGTGACTTTACATTTCTATCTCTATTTTCTCTGCGAAATAACTTATTTTTACCAGGGTTCGAAGGGATCTCCTTACATAATGTTATTAAAATCAATCCATCAGTTTTTATGTGATGCGAACACAGACAGATGAACAAATAGGCGGACAGGCAAAAGTTCCAAAAAGAGGTGGTTTGTGTTCCATTTTGATTACTATCTACATCAACACCAAAATTTTTAAATAATATTTCATGTACAGAAATGACCCCGTTGCTGTTTTATTATATGTATTGATGTAGTGGAATTCTCACAAAACGAGTTATTTGAAAATTTTTAGTTGTCACAACAAAAATATTTGAAAAACAATCAGTGTATTTCTTAAAAGTGTTATAATTTTAAACTTCCATTTTCCCGGGAATTTAGCGAAAAATTTCCTGGGAAATTTAGGATAACTTTTCTCGGAAATTCCCTCCCTCATAGCTTAAGAAACACCTTTCCGATTATATTGAATTTTGAGATATTATGTTCATTTTTGTAGGCTAATACTACAACGAACCTGAAAGAATTAAGGCTATCTAGAAACTTATTGAAGCTACATACATACCTGCTCCGAAATCCCAGACAAATTTATGGAGAAAGAAACTAATAAGTACAAAATTTGGAGAGAGGCTTCACTTGAGAAAGGATATACAATATTGAAAATTTTTTGGGGATTTTGTAACTACCTAAAACATAACTGGCATCGACAAGCAGTTGGTAAGAATCGATTTTAAGAATGTAGAGCAAAAACATCTCAGCTAACCATACAAAAACTCTTATGCAGGAACAAACAATTTTAGAATTGAAAGTTTTCATCTTGGTGAATTAACAGAAGAAGCCAGGAAGCAAATAAAAGCGATTTAAAGTACATTCAATTGTTCAGTTCTCAGTTTATCTTATTCAATAAGGAAACGTTGGTTCAGTTTCGAGGCTTTTTCACCTTCTAAAAAAAAAAGAATTTAATTTATCCCTTATACTACCTAATTTTTAGAAAATAAATAATATTTTAAGGAAATAATAAGTACTTTTAAGAAATTACCATACATAAAAAAATTACAGATAATTTTCATTTAACGTTAGCAATAACGATCGTAATTTTAGAAATTCCTTTTGGTTATCCTTTGTCCAGATATATTTATTTTTTTACGATCTTTTTTACAAGCGCATAAAAATTTGTTTCTTCGGTAACATAAATTTATAAAAGTGTGATTCATATTGTAACACTCATATTGAAGAACGCATAGTTTTGCACGTGAGATGATATTGAGGTAAACCGTTCTTGTTGGATAGGAAATTGTGTCATCTATATTAATTTAAATAAAAAATAAAATTGTAAAGCAAAACTTTTTCATTTGCTGCTGATCTCCGAAAATTAAAAAAAATTGTTGTATAAACGGTCTAATTTGAGATAAGTAAAAATATTAAATATGGAATAAAACTTTTACAAATTAGGTAAATCAAATGTGTATGTGTAGTAAATCAATATAAGTCAAATTTCAAACATGCTGCAACATTAGGACAAGGGAAATCCCACAATTCCTAAAATAAGGACCATCAATTACTTTTAGCAACAATTCTGAGTATATATAGCTTTTTCATAGTAGTATGATTTTTCCGATCCCAGCTTTATTATTTTAGTACATATAGGATAAAATCAAAATTTTAATGTAAAATATGTCGAATTGAAGGGCCTGCATCAATTTTATAAAAAAAAAATTGTGCAAACGTATACACATAAAGTTAACTTAAACCAAAATTAAAAGTTTATATATCTGTGGCCACAAGCAATAACAGCTTAACTCGTTTTTTGGAAGTTTTAAACAGCATTTTAAATTTTAATATTGTTGCGTTAAATCAGGGAATATCGAATTCAGCTGTTTATATTTTAAGGTAAAAAATACTCAGTTTTTAAGGTACAAAGATAAAATTTGACTTGCATTACAGATTCGAGTGTTAGAAATATAATAGTAGCAGTAACTCAATTTGTTCTTAACTCGACTTATGCTGTTATTGCTTGTGGACACAGATATATTCCTTAAAAAATTGTTTTTCTATCAAAAAATTAGATTGATGGCCTTTTTAGGCTAAAATACACAATATTGCAATATTCTTGGATATTTTAAGTTAAGAATCGTGTAATTTTTATTTCATAAAAGATGTAATCTTAAATTTTTTCCAAAATATTTTAAATTTTTCTTGCTAAAATTCAAAACAATTCTTTGAAAATTGTAACCAATATTATTAAAAAGAAGTACCAAGGTATAAAAGATTTTAATTTTAAATAATAATGACTCGATAATTTTAAAACGTTAACATGCAGATTAACGTACATATGTATAGTTTTTAAAAAACATTAAAAAAAAATTTAAAAAAACACAAAGCAACAGAAAAATTTCTAGGAGCGAGGTTGCCGACTTCGAGATCTAGTGACATCTCTGGAAAGTGGATGGTACCATGTATATCAAATAATACGGAAAGGAATTTGTCATGCTAAAATAAATATTTTCAGAAATTTTTCTAAACACTATATTTTTCACTTTATCCAAGTTGTGTTGCTGCTCAAAACCCAGCTAAACAATAAATTAGCACTCTGAAGAAAGAGTCTTAAAAGAGTCGCTAGGGCGCTTTTTCCTAGCATACCTTTAAATGGATCACACAGTGACTTTCATATGCCATTCAAATATGTATATTTTCGGAGCTATAAATATAAGAGCTCATTTAGAGACAAAAAGCTATATAAAAACGATTTCTTTTTTAAAATAAATTATGAGCTCTGTAAGCTGAACCACTTTAGTAGAAAAAAGCCGTCATTCCTGAAAGTTTCGAATGGCCAATGATTGTTTTTTGTACCCCTTATCAGCGTCAAAGCTTCGAGGAATAATTTAGTAATTTTTCCTTTCTAATTCATATTCATTCTACTTAAATTGTGATAGTGTAGGAACAATATGTAATGTTACGTTGGATTTTTTGACAGTCACAAATGTTCTCATTAGATTTCTTTCTCACAAAATTTAAAAAGTAAACAAACGACGACCAATATGTGTTTATGCACATTCATATAAGCATAAACACAGAATAAATAATAAATAAGGAAACACAAGACATTTTTTTATTCAATTTAATAGAATTAATCATTCTTGTTTAACTAAGCACATTTAAAATTTATTTTAAAAATAAATTTCTTTTAAAAAAATTTACACAAGAGGCAACCGCAACTCTTCAATCAAAACAATTATTATGCTTTTCTTAATGTCATACGTGTTTATTAGAAAATACGTATTCATGTGTGTAACTTAACATCGCAAAAATAAACACATATATGTGCCTTGCTTGAATTCACATGTTTTTGTTCTTCTCTTTCGTTTTTTTTTCGCATATTTGCTGACGGAGATGCCACTTAATTTCAATTTGTGTTAGAAGAAAATAAAAGATGTCTATTATTGTTAAACTGATGTTAGTGAATCACTTAATCGTTACTGCAAACAGCAGAAATGTTGAAATTCCAATGTTACCGAAAACTGTTCCCGTTCTACAGGTTTGTTCGGAAGAGAGAGCTTTTGAGAGAATAACTTTCTTCTTCCCTTTGCAAAAAACGACGTTTTCTTTGGTTAGAATAAGGGAACTGAAACAAAATCAGCTGGTTAAAAAGTAAACAGAAGCAAATAGAAAAAATTCCATGTTTTATGCACGCAAGTGTTATTTAAAATTTTAATCCGAAAATAATAATGAAATAAACATAAGGAAACACAAAGTATTTATGCTTTTAACTTTTCTATAAACAGCTGCATATATATTTTGTTTGAGACCTTGTGCAATATATTTGTAAAAATGATTTCTTAAAGAAATGACAGGGTCAACTGTAAAAACGATCGCCAATGTAGTTTTCTAAACTGTGTCAAAAAAAGAGGATTAACTGCCAGTCCCATGATGTCGCAATCGTTCGTTCGTTCGCATAATTACATTCAAAACAGGGTCTATGAAATAACTCCCACGAAATAAGTCCCACTTTTAAAAACGAAATAAGTCCTACGAAAATTGCTGTTTTGAAAGTGGAAGTTATTTCGTTTTTAAAAGTGGGACTTATTTCGCCAATTGATGGGACTTATTTCGTTACGCGTTTTTATTTTAAGTGGGAGTTACTTCGTTTTGAGTGGGAATAAATTCGTTTTGTAAAGTGGGAGTTATTTCATACCCCTAAATTTATATAACCATGAATTTTTATAACCATGAAGGACAAAAGGCTCGCTCAATATATTCGGCAAAATAAAGAAGCGTCTAATATTTATCACAAATTTCTATCTCTTCCGTTATTACCTGGAATGCAGATTTCGGATAGCTTCCAACTATTTACCGAAGATTTAGGAAAATTTAAAGCTTTAGATAGATTCAAATCATTTATAAATTATTTTGAGAATCAATGGATGCAAAAGGTACAATATTCCCTTTTACATAATATTTACAAAAAGGTGTTATGATTTCATTATTACAGATCGGTCCACATAACTTTTCAGTTTTCGATTCTGAAATCCGCACTACGTCTGCAATAGAAGCTTACAATAGCGTCATAGGAAAAAGCATTCCAAAAAAAGCTACTTTTTTCAAATTTGTAGCATTTTTACAGATGCAAGAATTTGAAAAAGCAAGAAAATTTGAACTATTGATGAATACCAATGGTAGTGTGGGAAAAAAGCGTATTAAAAAGTCCTGTGTTTTGAAAGCAGATATGATTTCGAAATTCAAGAATGATCTCTTACAAGGTACTATAACTCCTTCAAAATTCCTTGACCAACTGGTGTTATCCAAAAATAATTTAATTGTACAAATGGAGCCTGATGAAGATCTTTTTGAAGAAATATCATATTTGGAAGAGGACATTGAAGACGAGTCGTTAAACCATACTGAAACCAACCAGAATACAATTAATAATAATATGTGCGTGGTTTGTTTCATAAAGCAGCCAAATATCTTATTTTTTCCTTGTAAGCACTTGAAAATTTGCAGTGAATGCTGTCTCACAATGCAAACTCACAAAATTGATCAAACCAGTAAACTAGTATGTCCATTCTGTCGTGCAGAAGTTCATGAAACACTTCAAATATTTATCTGATAAATAAATGATTTTTTTATGGAGAGGTGCGATAGAGCCATGAAATATAATGGCTTTATTTCTCATTTTTTTTATGCAAAAAGTTATATATTGGACATTTCGTAAAAGGGACAACTATAATTTTTTGTCCATATCTCTTATGGCTCTCCTTTTTTTGTTATTAATTACTTTAAACTTACTATTATAAAAAAACTTTAAAGAAATGTGTACAAATAGGTACCGAACTTAACTACTGAATAAACAATATTAAAAAAAAATTGTTGACGTAATTACGTATGTATGTGTTTTATTATATTTTTAGTAGGAAATTGGAATTCGTGTTCCATGTTTTCTAATATCACCATTACAAAATACAACTAATCCCAATGCCACGTTAAAACTATAATACCGTCTACCATGCACTGGATCTTCAAGCCATTTATAAAGGGCGATAATTTTAATCTGATGGTCCTTCCGAAACGGTTTCCATCTTAATAATAAGAACAATTGATCTGTACTTAATCCGTTTACGAATCCAAACGTTGTTACTAGTAAGCGTTCTCTATAAGTTCCTTGACCGAAAAAAGAATTAATAATAAATTCTGGAACTCTATCAAAATTCGTAATATCCATTACATTAAGAAGCCTTCTGCAAGCTTGCATACGATTTTTCTTTATTATTCCTCTGCTTTGATTATTCATATTATTCGACATGTGTTTTTTTCGAAGAGCCAAATACTTCTTATTTGAAATCGCATTAAGCAGTGAAAAAGTGGGACTTATTTCGTTTATGAAAGTGGGACTTAATTCTTTTAAGAAATATATTATTCAAGGGGGAGTTATTTCATTTTGAGTGGGAGTTATTTCATTTCAGGTAAATTTTTAAATCATTTCGTTTTTGTGGGTTTTATTTCGTTTTTTGGTGGGACTTAATTCGTTTTTAAAAGTGGGACTTATTTCGTGGGAGTTATTTCATAGACCCTCAAAACAAAAATAAATTCTTAAAAATTGTTTTTGTTTTGAATGTAATTATGCGAACGAACGATTGATTGCGATATCGTGGGACTGGCAGTAAGTATTTTCTGAGCACTTCTGCCGATTTACTACGAGCGTCAAAATGACCTTTTTGGTTTTGAGAATTAAAAAAAAAAAAACAAACGTTTCTTTCTGCTCTTAGATTAATTCTGATTTTATTCTCAAAAATATTATGCTGATATACTAAATTATCCTAATGGTCAGCACATTTTGGTAACATCAAAAATGTGATGCCTTGGGAACAACATTTGTGAGTATCCAAATGATATCCTAAACGTAAACAAAGTAATTTAAATCATATTTTACGTCTACCAATAATCTTTCTAAGTATACTATTACTTTGTGGGAAAACATTAAACTTAAATAAAAGGTTCTTAATTTACTGAAAGAAATGCAAAACGTCACACACACTTGGCGACAGAATATGAGATGCATCTCACAATAATGGAACGGTTATTAGGGTGGTATGAGTACTATATATATATATATATATATATATATATATATATATATATATATATATATATATATATATATATATATATATATATATATATATATATATATATATATATATATTGTGTTCCCGTACTTATGGGCATTTTTGTCTTCAATTGAATTTATGTTTACACCCATTTTACCGAACTTTAGCCAAAAAGTACATTAAGAGAATTAACATCCCGAGTTTTTATGGCAGCGCACTTTTTAATCGTTTTAAGTTCCAGTTTAAAACAGTGGCCAGCAAAAATAGTTGGGACGATGAGAAAAGCTATAGAGCTAATTCTGGCCTTAAAGGGAGTAGCAGCAGAGATGCTTGAAAGCTTACCAACCTTTAGTAGAAATAATTATGAGGGCATAATGGTAGCCTAACAATGCAATAACGGAGGTGAACACAAAAGAGAACTTTACAGAATAGAGTTAAGAGGCAGAGAAATTGAACATTTTGTGCAGCTGACTTATCCAGGCTAACATTAGATCCATTTCGGATCAGTTTAAGATTAAAGCATTTGTGAATGGCATAAGCTATCCAGATGTGAAATATGCTGTTTGTGCTATGCAGAAATCAACCTTTGCAGAAACCATCTAGCACATTAGACCGCAAAAGTTATCTCGAGGCATAGGTATAAAAGGTGCGATGTCTTCAGACTGATCCTGATAACCACGGTAACAAAATGAGCGAGGTGATGGAGGACGAAAGGAGTAAGTCTGGTACCTTCAACTGCGGTAAAGTCGGCTACTTCCAGCGAAATATCAGGTCTATAAAGAAAGGGTCAACATCTACTTCGCAAGCGAGGGACAACAAATGGGCAAACAACACAATTTGCATAAGTCCGTTAAACTAAGTTCATCTTGTACTAAGGGGAAAATGCCAGCTTCCACATTGTGCAATAGAAAAACAGCAACCTAACTATTTGCAGTTTTATCAGCGGCAGAAAAAAGGTCCTCACTAAAGACACGGGAGCGTCTCAGTAGAACCGTCAAATAACGTACGACTGCGCACCGCTACTAGGAATTTAGTCAATGTCTCTGGAAGAGCCAGGGTAAGACTGACTATCGCTAACATCAGCGCTGACCATGTATTTGTTGTCGCCTGCATAGTGGATGGAGTTATTATCGGTGCAGACTTAATGATAGCTCACGGTGTTTATCTGCAAATGGGTGAGCAATGTCAAGATACCCTTCGTTTTTGGGTATGAGAAACTACTACCTCACGTGTGAAGGCAGATTGTGTGGATAACAGGTGGTAGAACAAAAAGACAATATTTAAACAACTAAAGAGTTCCTGTGAGAGTGCTTAATCTGTCCAATAGCGAAAAGACTATTAACAGAAATTTTGAGATAGGACGGTATGCTCCGAAATAACAGCCAGAGAACGAAATTGATCAGCAGAACAGATGGAAAAATGTGTGGCAGAACTGAAACCTTATGACAGAAACAAAGGAAGTAGTTGTTGAGAAAACATGCTTTTGTCTTTGGCCGATATATTAAGAACAAGGTAAAACGGCAGTTGTGAAATACGAAACTTTTACTAACGAAGCAAAGCCATTTAAACAAATGCCCAGGAGTGTTTCCCTAGCAAAGCTATACGAGGCCAAAGAACTTGTCAGTGAATTGGAACGGAACGGAGTCATTGAGCCATCTTAAAGTCCTTTGAGTACGCCAATAGCCTTAGTAAAGAAAAAAGACCAGGTTTTGCATTGACTACAGGAAGCTCAATGACGCCACCACTGCCTAGAATTGACAATAACTTAGACACATAAGACGGAACGACGGCTATTGGCAAATAGAGATAGCCGATAAGGGCAAGGATCACACGCCTCTAAAGCGAGTGTTGGTTTAGGGCAATTCAAGGTGATATCATTTGGGCTCTGCAACGCTCCAGCTTATTTTGAGCGTTTTAATAAAACGTGTGCTTGAGGGTCGTGATGGGGAAGACTTTTGACGAACACCTTGAAACATGGATGAATTATTTAAGCGTTAAGAGCTGCAGGATTAAAATTAAGTATTAGGAAATGTGCTTTGGACTCCAAATGAGTATTATAATTTATATTTGGTGCTTAGATCATTAAGAAATAAAAAGGCTCCAGTTGTTTTGTAAATGGCTGTTTTAAGCCACATTTTTATAAGAGAGATAATTTCCTCAAGTTTTAAAGTGTCTGTTCTTATCCCACTTTTAAATAAAAGTGATCCTAATTGTCTAACTAATTATCGTGAACTTTCCCTAACGAATAATTTTTTGTTAAATTTTTGGATCGTTGTATATCTTGGGTTGAGAGATTTAGTATTCTAAATGTTCATATTCATTTAGGAAAAGCTACTCTACAATAAACCATGTTTAACCTCGTTAGCATAGCTCACCTGAACAAAATAAGTGAATATATATATATATATATATATATATATATATATATATATATATATATATATATATATATATATATATATATATATATATATATATATATGTATGCGTTTTTTTGTTAATTTCTCTTTTGCTTTTGACTCGATACCTCGAAATTCTCTTTTTTGCAAATTATCCTCCAAAATTATACGCATATTGAAGCTACCATATGAAAATACTACAAGTAAAATATTTTATTCAAACACACTCAGCGAATCGTTTTATGTTGATCTTGGTGTGAATTATGGTTGCATATTAAGTCTAATTTTGTTTGCAATATATTTAAATGATGTTCTTCCTGGTGTAGTGGTTGTTGATAGCATTCTTATTAAAGTACTTTTGTATGCTGATGACATTGTGATTTTATTCGATTCACCTTCTCAGCTGCAGGATATGATTAATGTACCTTTTATTTACTGTCAAATGTGGAGCCTGACTTATAAACTCGATAAGTCTCACATTCTTCTCTTTCGTTATTGGCCGAGAATATCGCATTATCTTACGTGGAACTTCAGTGGTGATAGTATAAGGAATAGGGCTTACATATAATTTATCGTTCAGAAAACTTTTAAAGAACAAATAAGTTACTGGAAAAATGGCAATTGCCTCCACCTGGTCCAAGCATAAAATTAAACCTTAGATATCAAATGTTAACAAGATGATGCCGAAATTTGGGGATTTTAAAAGTATCATGAAGCGGAGATTCTTTGTAGATTCTTTATCAAGAAAGTTTTATTTCTGCATAAAAATACTTCAAACTATACGCGTTATTTAGAAGCTGGTTTGAACTCTCTACTTGCAAGTACTACAAAACTTCATTTTAAATACATTAATAGAGCACTACTTTTACCCGAGAATAGATTGCCACGTACAATACATGAAAAAATAATTTCTAATAACGCATTTTTTTCCAATGACTGGTCTAAGCTTGGTAAAATGAAGTTATCCCAGATAACTACATATATGTATTTATGTAAACATTGGAAGCACATAGCTCGGTTAGTGATTAGAAAGGAAAAAAAAAATAAACATATTCAAGATGCTAGAGCTTCGAAGTTTCTTGATCTCTACTGCAAATTAAATTACTACTTATCACCGCTCCCATTTATTCAGTGTTCGTTCCGTATTATAAGCACAATAATCAGGGCTCGTGTATTCTAGACCCTTTAGATTTTTATCATTTGGGCAGTGTAATCTAGACGCATTTGAAAACATACTGCAATTCATTGGTGTTTGCCATGTATATAGAGATCTTAGAAGAAAATATTTTGGCGAATCTGTTCTGAGCTCAGATGACGTTATCAATTTGCTGAATGTAGGAGGGACGATTATTTTATGCAATTTAAGTATGTGGAAGTTTCTTTAAGATTTATAAAAATGAATTTAATTGATTTTAATGAAACATTGTTATCGCATTTCTGTATGTTTAAAAATATTTATATTTTAGCTTCGCATTGCCAATCTGGCTTACAACTCCCTTGTTATGCCTAATATAGATATGTATACATATCTTTTAACTGTTCTGAAATGTAAAATCTTTAAATATAATCATGTACTAATAATGTGTATCTATTAAATAATGAAAAATTAATTAATATACTTTGTGTTCAAAGTATATTAATTTATTAAATAAAAAATAAATTAATATACTTTGTGCTCAAAGTATATTATTTTATTTTTTATTTATTTAATAGATACACATTATTAGTACATGATTATATTTAAAGATGGCAGCAGAGGGCTTGTCAACTGATGAAGACAAAGTACTGGCAGTAAAGGCCTGGCCTCGTCCCCAAAATCTTCATGAGGTGCGTAGTTTCCTAGGATTTTGCACCTGTACAAGAGATTTGTGCCAAACTATGCTCAATTAGCTTCTAGCTTGCATGAGTTGACCAGGAAGTCGCAACCATATCACTAGAGTGAGGCGGTGGAAGAAGCGTTCCAGAGGCTAGAGAAACTTTTTTGTACAGCACCAGTCCTCGCCTATGCAATAGCTAGGCAGAAGTTTATAAAAGACACGGATGCAAGCTGATATGGTGTGGGAGGAGTGCATTCTCTGGAGATTATTGCGACAAAAAGGTCTTTTGCTGCTACAGCAGGGTGCTGTGCAAGCCCGAAAGAAACTACTGCGTTACACGACGGGAATCTTTTGGCAATGCTGTAGTGTGTTAAACATTACCACACATACTTATACGGTCAATATTTCACTTTAAGATGAATCACTCCGCATTACGTTGGTTGATGTAATTTAAGAACTCTGGAGAGCAGCCTGCACGCTGGGTTAAACGTCTATAGAGTTATAACTTAAGTATTGTGCAAAGAAAAGGCGGAAAACACAGTAATGCTGATGTCCTTTCAAGACGGCCATGCATTGTTGAGTGCAAGCATTGCACAAATGTAGAGAAAAAGGAGTGTCTCGTTGATGTGTGGCTTACCAAAATTGGCTTACCAAAATTGTTATTTCTACTAGAACTGCATTCAGAACAGGGACGAAATTTTTAATCGGCCTTATTTAAAGAGATATGCGATATATTCGGTTCCAAAGAGGCGAAAACGATACCGCTGCATCTACAGTCTGATGGCATGGTAAAAAGATTTAATCGTAGCCTAGAAGAATATGTCAGAAAAGTAGTCAGTACACTCCAAAAGGATTGGTATGAGGATATACATAAGTTTCTGCTGCCATCCTGGTCAGCTATACTAAAACTCTCAGCACATTTGGAATTGGGTATTAAACCGGGACCTGCACACGAAGACAATAAAAATATTCTTCTTGCACAAGAAGACCTGCATGAGCTTCATGAGTTTGTCCGTAACAGCATAAATATGTCCAGCGATAAAATGAAAGCCAGGTATAATCGAGCAGCAAACACGCAAGTAAAGACTGTTCCCTAAAATGCAAATCCACTAAGGCGGACCATACAAGATGATCAAGAAATCGAGGTCAAAAATGAAAGTAGTTCATCTGAACGGCTGGCCAAATATAGCAGAGGAAATGTAGGCGTCAATGTTCTGAAGAGACTATATTTAAGTAATAAAAGAAGTAATAATGTCACCAACAAAATGAAACGAAATGGCCTATAGTTTCTGTTTAGCACGACTGAAGTTTCCACAAAAACTTTTTAATCACAAAACAAAAACAAGAAATACAATACATCCATACAAACATCTGCATTGCATAGCAACTAAACAAAAATGATTAGATAGCATATATAACAAATACGAAATACTGCTTAGAAGCTCCAGTATATTCAAAAACCCTTTAACAATGGGTATCTAAAAGCAACGGCCATACAGGCTGATTGTTAACGTCATTTAATGAAGATCTTCAAGCCCTATTGATACATGGTGAAGCACAAGCTTTCGCGTGTATTTTGTTTTTGTAAAAACTTATTCGAGCTGTAAAAAACGTCTGGCAATATACATATCGCTGGCCTCATGTAGAAATCCCTAGCACGAATTTTTACGATATTGAGTTTTTTCCAATATATTTCACAGAAATACTTCTCGTCACAAAATTTGAATGCAATAGTATCAAGAATAACGGTTTTACAAGCATTTACAGTTTCTATTATGTTCTTACCTCCTTCTGTAAAATCACGATTATGCAAGTTAGGGCCTTTTGTCCTTTAAAATAAACTGTTTTTTTTTTTCTTTTACTTTACCAATGTAACGATTTTTTATCCAAACTGTCTATTGCAGTTTGCTTTTTTTAATTTATAGAACGCCATCTGATTTCTTAAGCAAAGTACGGTCGGCTTCAAGCGACAATTATAGGCGCAATTTTAAGCAGTTACAAGACAGAGAAAAGATAGCGTAGACGACGGCGCGCTATCCTCTGCGATGCAGTCGGTATGTTTCTTTGCTTAACAGCTGCTTTTGTTATTTTCTTCATTTGCTTTAGAAAAGGACAACCCTGACAAATGAAAAATGTTTGCGTTTAAAAAAATATCTAAAAATGGTTTGGTATTATGGGATGCCAAATTTCTTTCCGTATTGTTTCATACTTTGATGACATTGCTTTCACACAATCACACTTTCTCATAGGATTTAAGTTTTTGACAAGACTTAATACTTAGTATTATAGTGTGAAAGGGGCTTTAGCAAAAATTTTAAAAGCTTTAAGTAACAGGCTTGAGTAGTTTATAAACGAACTAGTATAATCGAACTATTTCAATGTTTAAACTAAATAAATTAGTTCAAATAGTCTACCTAGTCCAGTTTTGTAATATGCCGTGTTTAAACTACTACATGATGGACTAAATTGCATGTATATCTTTTGTTTTTCACCGTTTCTTTTTTTACTTTTACCATTGATTCCTAAAATAAAAAAATAATAATATTAGAAATTAACTGAATATAAATTTTACTATACATATTTCTTAACGGAGGTGTTGCTTGTAAAATAGAATAGATTTTACTGGCAGCTGTTGTTAATCAAATAGAATGTTACTAAATCAGGAGCTCCAATAGTGATTAATTTTTATTTAGATATGAATATAACTGCGAATGAACGTTTAAACTAATTGAGCTTTGAACTAATAGACATTTTTGACTAAAAGATTTTTTGAAGTCAACGAGCTTTGAAATAAAGACATTTTGAATTAAGAATTAAACTAAACTTTGAACAGGGCACTAAAATGGACTACTATATGTCACGAGCCTGTTAAATATCAATTACTTTTATATCTCTAAATAGTAAAAGTATTAAGTATGTATGCAAAATAATAAATTTAGTTCCAAAGATATAAATAGAAGTTCAAGAACATAACGTCTCATCGAACTTTTCTTTTAAACTGTTACATAATAGACAAATAGACATTATGCTTTGCATGGATTTTTAACAAGATTAGTTTAATTTCGTCTGTTATTCTAAGTCTATTGAGATCATTGTGTGTTATATCATTTGGGACAAACGATGGTGTGTCGAGTATAATGCTTAAAGTTTTGGATTGAAACGTTTGCAATATTTTGACGCTGGAAGTGTGTTTCTCTCCACAATTAAAAGCCACATTGGCTTTGAAAATGCTGTGTATAAAAAATTTTTATTTTTAATACTTAGGTTTAATTATGTTTTTACAACAACAAGCACAATTTATTTTGTTTCTTCTCTTTCACATTTAATTAATTTAGCAACATTTTTAGTATTATACAAGTTCAAAATATTAATTGAAAATAATTAATGCCCAGTTTTTAAGTTCGTATTTAAATGCACAATTAGTTAATTGTACTTTTAATTTAAATGTCATTTAAATACAGTTTTTCAGTCTTAATTTATTTGTTCTGTTTACTCGTGATAAAAATATGGCACCACCATGAAATGTCAAAAAATTTAATTGTTTTTCAAAAGAAACGGCTGAAGAAATAAAAAGTGCATTAAGTGTTTGTTACATGCTAAAGTGTAAAATTAAAAGTGATATATATATATAATATAAAATGGAGAAAAAAAGTCCCAACTTCACTTCGACAGAAGTTGGCTGCTGTAAAAAAATACAGCAGCGTAGTAGAAAACAAAAAGACGGACAGAGTGGGTGCTGAAGAAAAAACGAATGCGTGGAAGAGCATAGAACGGGAATTTAATTGTAAGTTTACGCACAGTTTCCGTAGTCATAAACAGCTCAGAACAAAATATGGAAACATAAAGGCAACTGCAAAACAAAACTTTGCATTTGACAATCGCCAAATTTATGCCACTGGTGGTGGTTCTCCGCAGCAAAAAGTGTCAACTAAAACAGATCATTCTGTTTTAGATATATGCCAGGAGGCGTAAATTTTAAGGAATTCATCATGCTATGACTGCGATGCAGACGAAAATGGTAAATTAACTATTTTAATTTTTACATACATATGTATGTATATATCAAATAGTATAATTTTATTTTTTAATTTTTAGGTTATGCTGATATAGAATTTTTGTCAAATGACGTTCTTGATGAAGAGGCTGGTGAAGTCTGCGAAAAATTGGAAAATTCGAAAAGCCCAAAAAATAAAAATGCTTGTAAGTTTTGCATTTCAGACAACACATGCCAAAACATTTATGCAATGTATGCAATGTATTGAAATAACAAACCCATTTTTATTACTTATGTATTTGTTTATATATTTGCCAAATTTGTTCTTTCTTTTTATAGTTGGTACATCTTGGGCAAAGTATACCCCTAAAATGCTAAAAAAGCCCCTCAACAAATCTTTATACCAAAGAAAGGAAAAAACTAAGGAATCTTGGGAAAAAGTTGCAGAGGCCAAGATGGAAAGGCAAAAACTTGAAATGGAATTTTAAAAGAAAAACATAGTTTGGAGATAGAGAAGATTAAGCTGGAAATAGAACTAATTCAAATACAAATTAAAAACTTAAAAAAATAGAATGAAATTGTACAATTTGTGCTTGTTATAAAATATTGTGATATTTTTAGATTTTCTCCTACGTACTTTACAATTTCTGCCACGTATTGCTTTTTTCTAGGCAACCGCTATGTTCTTTTATGTTTTTAACTACATATAACACGCTGCTATTGTTTTCAACGGTAGAGAATAGCAAATCAACATCAGTTGAAGTTAACTTTTCAGTTAAATTTAAATGTACGTACTTAAAAATAAGTGAAGTACAAATTATTTAATTAAAAACAAGTTATTTTTATTATATTTTTATGAATTTATCTTTGTTAATCCTGAATTGTTATTTTTGGTTATTTTAATGTTATTTTTGTATGTAAATAAAAAACATCGGAATTTATAACAAGTTTTAAAAAAAGGTGTTTATTGAATTGCGCCGTGTGGAATTGTTGGTGTTTTAATTTCTTGGTATGGAATTGCTTGGAACAGAATTAACAAATCTTATTGCTGACTCCAAATTGTCTGGTAGAGATGGAAGTTCGGATTCCTGGTTCATGCAGCAGCAACAATAATACCTTCTACTTTTTTAAAATTCAGACGAATACCTAGGGATAAAATAGGAAATCTTCGTTTCCACATACAGAAACGTCTTTCAATACAATTACGAGTTCTTATTTGTGATTCGTTGTATAAGTTTTCTTCTGCATGTTGTACATTTAACAACGGAGTCATTAAAAAATTTTTATTAGGATATCCACTGTTCGCTACAATAAGCCTATCCTCAAACTCACCATTGCAAAATCTATAATAGATTTTTGAATTTAATAAAATATTTGAATCGTGTGCGGATCCAGGCCATCTAGCTACGATATCTAGAATTTTTAAGTGTGCATCACACATAGTTTGAATTCCTTTCGGTTTTTATAGAGCTCAGCGTCGTCCCCACCTGGCGAAAGAAAATATTGTGAACATAATTTTGAGAGCCGACAAATAGTTCTGATGACAATTTACCTGGTGATATTATTCTGACATGAGTACAATCTAGTGCAGCAACAACGGTAGGAAATTTTGCTACGTCGTAAAATTCCTGCTTATTTTTTAAAAGTTCTTTGTTAGTTTTTGGAAATACGATAAAGTGACTTCGTAGGTGAGCTATATAGTGGGTAACGTTAGAAACAACATTTGAAACAGTTGTTGTAGAGACTCCATACACGTCACCAATTGTTTTTAACATTCCACCGGTTGCGTATACCCTTAACGTTATCAGAAACATATGCTCTTCGCTAATAGAATGGTTCCTGGCATATACTGGATTTTAGAATTTTCGTAATGCATATCTAGTAGTTACACTTACCAAGTGGTTGGGTTCTTTATATGGTGTCTTATAAGCTCTAGAATGCTATAAGCTGATCTTTTTGACATACGAAATCTTTAGTAAAATTCTGCGTCTCCAAAAATATGAAAATGATTTGGTCGTCTACGTATTATTCGTGGTTTTCTCAAAACGGTTACACTCATTATATTGCAGATTTCCGCGTCACTTTTATCTTCTTCATCTGACCTCATTTTAAGTAATAGATAATTTTGTAAGTAATGCCTCCAATCTTTTTTCTTTGTTTATTTTTCACAATAAAAACAAATTTTCAAAATCATATGGTAAATGTTTACTACTTAAATATACTTTAAATGCCCAATATTGGCCACTTAAATGCCATTTAACTTTGTACTTAAAAACTAAATTTTTAACTTAAATGGAACTTAAATATAAATACGAAGTCAAAAACTGGCCCTAAATATAATATATAACAACAATTTGTTAATTGTGCGTGCTTGATTCCTTCTAAATATGAACATGACCTTAAACAAAATAGACATATATTTAGTAACGCTTTTGAAAGAATTAAGCTCGAATAATGTTATTTTGATATTATCATTTACATATTTATAGATGTGTGAGAATAATAAATTTTAAAATTATACTTAATTCGCGATTAACCCCGCTGAGCATTTTATACCGAAATATACTGTAATATATTTACTTGACTAAAGCTTTAGCTCTTAGGTTTCACGTGTTTCGTTAAAGATAACAGTAAAACTTGCAATTATAACTATTAATTGTAAATGTCATACATTAGTACAAAATAAAGGAAATAACAAATAAAAGAAAATTTAATTTGGAGTTTGTAAGCGGCTAGTCCGAATGAAATCCACACGGCTATAGTTAAGGTGTCGTCGACTTTAAGTTTTAAATTTGGACATAATAAAGCTTACATTTTTTAAAAATTTTGCGTGCGAAATACATAAGTATTAAAACAATCAAATTTGACGCCAATTTTTTACTTTAAACTAATTATTTTTTGTTTAAAAGGTGAAAGTTCATAATCTTTCCTAAATACATCAGAGAGGCTATCGTGCTGTATTTTTTTTCAGCTTATAGTATGTATTAGTGAGGCATATGTGTGTGTTTGGTAGATAGTTTCGGAAAATATTTGGTGGCAGTAAAAATATTTTTAATATCCGAATGTCCAAAAACAATATTCTTCCCTAAGTACACTTACAAAAGAACCCCACAGTCGGAACTTCAAGGCTACTGAACTTATGAGATATACATCTTGACTCCTTTAAAGACGTTCCATTTTAGATAAATCTAGTCTACATTTAAGAAGTTTCAGATTTATTTTGCAAAGGTAACCGCTGTGCGTTGCAAACTGTTAGATATTGATAAATTTTTTACAATTCAATTTTGCCTTAAAATATGTTAACAGAAGTATGCCACAAGACTAACGAAAACTAAATAAAAGACAAAATAACTAAATAGTGAACCAGTAAAAGTGCTATATTTTGTTATGCCGAATCTTTTATACCCTTCACTATATCTGTAAGTCTACTTTATTGAAGCAACTCAAATCAACAAAACTAAAATTACGTTAACAGAGAATTAAAAAATAAAATTTTAGTACTATATATATAATTTTACATGAGAATATCCTCGGCTCTTAATGGGTTAATAATTTTTAAAAAAAACTTAGTATTTCCTGAAAGATCTTTTTAAGCTTTTAAATGACAGCCATGTTAATATTTTAAAAAATATGGCCATTAATTCGTAAAATATGGACGAGCGCAAATTTCTTCACTTTATGTTTTTTTTCTTTTCTTATTTTTTAATTCTCTATCGCCCCACATACATATATTATTTTTTATTGGACTAACTTCATTGTTCCAAACATGGATGTGGAAAAATTAGAGGCAGGCGTTGTGTTTAGCCCAATGCGTCGACGGACATGGACGATTTTGCTGATTTTCAAAAGCAAATCTTTCGGAACTATGTCTGATCGATTAGCGCATTTAAATTTTATCTAGCTCATCTAGTGTCTTGGCAAAATTGATTTCTACACTAACACGAACGGATAGACGGACATCGCTCAAAAAGGTTAAATATTTAGGAATTGAATTAAGTCGCTGTTTATTGAGGGATGAACATATATCATTGCTAAAAAAATTTCGTCTGCAATTGGCTTGCTTTATAAATTCAGAAATAGATTGAGAAGTGATGCAAAGCTATTAATATATCAATCATTGATACACTCTTATTTAACATATCTTCCACTTGTATATGGCTGTAAGGTAAACAGTAATTTAAGTCTCACGGCAAGCCTCGGACTTGACATAAAAGATGAAGAACACACAGTCTACACACTAGAGCTTCATGGTGAAGAGTTAAGACTTTTGTAGGGCAAAGTTAAGTTGACACAGAAGTGTTTGGATTTTATAAAAACTTGTAAGAATACTAAATTGGATCAGGGTGATGCTATAACGTCAAAGTATGGCGCTACATATACGGCATATTTTAAGTGTTTAGAAAGAGTAAAAATAAAGAAGTGAGTTTGAATCAAAAATTAAATGTAATAGTTCCCGATGGCACATCCGTGGAGTGCTGATGTTTCAGGTCACACTTTGTCAACCACCTTCTGGGCCCACCTTTAGGAATTTCTTTACTGCGTTACATGTATTACTATTGAGCGACTATGCCATTTACGGCGAAAAACCAGTGGCGAGGGAGCTCGTCTCTAAATATCCACTTTCGAATGAGGGTTTTGATATAGCGTAATAAAATCTCAGGGAGGCCGCTACGTCAATCTTCCGGGGCCGCTACGTCCATCTTCGTTGCAAGTTTATTCAACTAGAGTAGAATTTTCCGAGAAAGACAATTTTAACAGAAATTTACTTAAATTTTGGGAATTAGAGGAACCACCAAAAAGAGAATAATGTCGCCTGAGGATATGATTTGTGAAAAGAATTTTAAGAGTACCACTCTTGGGGATCCAGATGGTCGTTATATTGTAATACTTCCATTCAGAGTGGATTTTCCCGAAAAAATTTTTTAGGTTCATCTAAAGGGAATGTTATATCACAATTTTTAGGAAATGAGTCTTCTCTGTTATTTCTGGCAAAGAAAATGTATGACGACGTAGTGAGCGAATACTTAACTTTGGGTCATTTGAAGCCTGTAACAGATAATTACCTTAATATGATTTGTTTCTTACCGTTTCATCCGGTGATAAAATTAGATCGCAAAACTACGAAATTAAGGGAAGTGTTTAATGCATCTAATAAAACTTCTAGCGGCAATAGCCTAAACGACTGTCTTTATGTGGGACCCACATTACAGGCGGATCTAGTCTTGCTTATACAACGTTTGCAACTTTTTAGGTTTGTTTTTAAATGTATCGGCAAATTAGATTGGTTGGGACACATACTCAACTTTAGCGTATTTTTTTTCAAATTCTCCTTCGGAGGAAATTAAGGAGTATTAATTGCAGACAGTGACCTTTGTGGTCAATTGAGCACCTTATCTTGCCATTCGTACATTGCTACAGTTGTCTGACGACATTGAAAATGAGTACCCGCTGACAGCACAAATTCTGCGAGTGTATCTGCGATGTAGTCACTGGGGCTCATGACGCCTCCACTTAGTTGATCGCCCGTGATCAACTCATAGCAGCTTTATTATCAGCGGGATTTGAATTTGAAAAAAGGGACATCTAATGAAAAGGCCATCTTGGGGGAACTTCCTCCTGATCATTTAGTTAATGCCAAACTATTGACTTTTATTGAGTCAAGTAGTTCGAAAACTCTTGGTCTTCAGTGAAATGCTCATTTGGACGCATTTTATTTTAAAGTAGGTCTAATTGCGTTGCGATCTGAATATACGAAAAGAAAAGTTTTGACACATGTCTGTGTGCTTTTCTACGTAGGCAATACATTTGGAGGCAGTATCAGATTTGACCACGGATAGGTTTTCGGCTGCTTTTAATCGCTTTACATCCAGAGGAGGTTGTCCGAATACAATATTTTCCGATAATGGTACAAATTTTGTTGACGCTTCACGAGAGTTAGAAAGGGATTTTAGGACGTTTTTATTACAGAGTCAATCAAGAATGTGTTCTACGTTTAATGTTAATGGTTTGTCATGGCGGTTTATTCCCGTTGGTGCTCCCAATATGGGAGGGTTTGTGGGAAGCAGGAGTCAAAAGTTCTAGACTCCACTTTCGCAAAGAAGCTCAAGGGGTCAAGTATACCTTTGAGGAACTTTAAACGGTCCTGGCTAGAATAGAAGCTTGTCTTAATTCTCGGCCACTTTGCCCAATGAGTGATAACCCTAATGAGCCAGTTGCTCTTACACCAGGTAATTTTTTGATAGGTTCACCAATTTTAGCTCCTCCTGAACCGTCAATTTACGAAACGCCTATTAGTCTCGTTAATCGCTACAGGAAAGTTAAAGCATTTACTCATCACTTCTACCTTCGTTGGAAGGATAAATATTTGTCAAGTTTGCATAAACGGTATAAGTGGAAGTTTCCTGAAAGGAACATATCTGTAAACGACTTAGTTGCTATTCGCCATGAACAGGTTTTTACAACGTCTTGGAAATTAGGTCGTGTTGTTAAGACCTATCACCAAACTGGTCATTTTGACCAACTAAAATTTATTATTTATTATATTTAAACCTTTATTATTTCCTAGTACTATGGACGCCTTACCCACATTTTTTGAAGACGCTTGAGGACTACGAGGAAGCGATGGAGATATCCGACACAGGTGTAGTGGCAGCGATGACTCCGCCTTTGGATGCGGCTTTTAAAATCAGCAGAGACGACTTCAAAGGTGGATTCGCCGGTTGTGCGTACTGTGGATGATGAAAAGGTTGATACATCGAGTTTAGTAGACGGCGTTGGCTGTAAGGCTGCTTCTAAAGCCACTTCCGGAGCAAAGCCCAATGCACCCGTTGAGAGGTTGTTTCCGGTTTCGTAGATAAGCTTACGAGAAAAAGTTGCGACACTTTTTAGTATTTGGCTATTGTTCGCGTTGTTAGTCAAACAACCATTTATTGAAAGACTGTCAAAGTACCGGAAAATGCTTCAAATGTCAAGGAAATCACAAAACCCTTTTGCACCCCCCGACTCGCAAGGTGTCTTAATCCGCCGACGGGAAACAAAAGAAGAAAAAACCTGCTTCATGTGCTTGTGCCACCCTTACTCCATTACCACTTCGTCATGTGACAACTCTTTCGCCGACGTTTCAGGCTAAGCTGGTAATAGAGAGTCACAAATATCAGATTCGTGCAATAATAGATCTGTGTTGTAGCAGTAGCTACATAAGTGAGGAGTTGGTTGGGAACTTAGGTATACCTATTTCCAATTCATATTGTCGAATTCTGATCACGTCTATTTATAACTCGTCTAAATACATTTCTATTATAGCAAAAGAAAAGAAAATGCATGGAATTAAAACCCCTATTGTGGGCGTGACGGCGATTGTGCGGGACCACTTTAAAGGTTTTTAGTACGCGGACTCGACTTTTACCATTCTGGTCAGGTGGCTTTAATTTTTGGTCCTGAGGTTTGCTCCCAAGTGCTAACAGAAAGAAGTTTTTCGAGCTCGGGTTGTCTACTGGCGCAATACACCATATTTGGCTGGGTAATATCCGACCAATCGGCTTTATAAGCGAAAATTTTATAATTATCAGTTAATGGATCTGTCAAAACCATCCCGTAAGGGTTCAGTTTATGGGTCTGTGGTAAAAACCATTGCTACGCAATTCATCTTTTGGGTCTGTTGTAAAAACCATAAAATTTTAACTTTATTTCGAAAATTTAAATTTATATAATAAAAGATTTTGATATACTTAATTCTTGCTGTTAAATTGCATCTAACGGTGTTAGTACAGGGTGGCGGCCAATGTTTAATGTAAAATGTCTTCAATTTTTTGACTTTCTTAATTTATCTGCTTATTACTCTGTCAGGATCTAAATTATACTCCAGTTTTATCAACTTTGTATTTTCGGAGTATTGATTTGGATTCTAACGAGTAAAACCGCTAACGGTTTAATTAAACTTGTATCGCCATCTTCCAATTTCTAAAAAAATATTCATTTCAACTCAGTTCAAAAAAGAAAAAAAAAGTAATATTACACAAATAAAACAATTTATACAACAACAATTTTAAACCTTGTTTTTTTATTTATCCTTGTAATTCTTTACACGCAAACAGAAAGCATTTTGTTTAAGCCATGACCGCACTGTCCTCATTTTTTTGTATTCATTATAAAAACGTTACTAGTGTAATAAAGTATAATTTCTTTAAAAATAAGTACTGGACCTCACTATTGGTAGTTTACCGTGCAAAGTATAAATAAAAGTAGCTCTTTTAAAATAGAACAATTTACAAAAAATTTATAAAAACAACTAAAAAAGCTTGTGTTTTTATTTCTATTTTGAAAAATTCACCAAAATTATGCACCGTGTGTAAATGTGTGGTTATCTGAAATTACAACTCAGTTTCAGTTTTTTATGCTGGACTAATGATTTGATTTCTATTTTTTCACTACTCGTAAAAATAAATAATTTTGCAAAATCAATATAAAAAAATATATATCTATCCACATTTCGTCGCTTTTTTATGAAATGGTATTCATCAACTACGGTACCTAGAGTTTCGCTTCTCACTATATATATATATATATATATATATATATATATATATATATATATATATATATATATATATATATATATATATATATATATATATATATATTTATAGATTGTGTCTTATGTTTACAGCACAATTGGTATAAATTGGTATAAATTGATTTTTACAAATCAGAATATTAAATTTTTATTGTAACTTTATATAACATGACATCAAAGTTATATTCAAGGCACATTCATTTAACAGGCAATAGCAGTTCTAAAATAACTGCAACAATAAAAAACAACATGTATTTTTTTTTATATTCAAGTGCCAAAATCAACTGGCGCTCCACGTAGGGGCAAATAACCGAATTAAAATGGAATTTTGTTAAATGTAACAACTACTGCACTTAATTTATTCTATATACTAGAGTTCTGCATGAGTGCATTCGTTTTTCAACTCACACTAAGTCATTACACTAACACCAATACTATCTTCTTAAAATATGAAACAAAGAGAATCGAATGAGAAATATAAACATGTTGAATGAATCATAACATTGCCTGTTTAAAAGAGAATCATAACATTACTTGATTTGTTTTTCTCAAACCAAATCAAATCAAAACAAAAAACGGTTGATTTTCAACGTTGTTATTATTTCAACAAAAAACACAAGAATCACAGTTGTGAATCATTCGTCATTGCAATAAAGAAAATATATAGTTATTTGGAATATGTAAATTTTAAACCTAATATATGCATTAGTTTCATAAGATTTTATTTTTAAACAATATTTTCTCCAGAATTCCGATTGTTACTTGCTCAGATAGATTTTGATATGGTAATATGTATACGAATAGTTGAAAAGTAACTTACGCAACTGCCCTCGTATTTAGTGAAAATAACGTAATCTCTCAGTGTTACGGGAACACAGCACATGTGCGAAGTTTTGCAAGAATCGGTAATATAAAATAATTACAAAAGGCCTTATATGTCTGACTTCGTAGACTAAGGGATAGATTGTTATTTAATATTACAGTAAGTAACACAAGTATAAGTTTTCATGCGTCGGTCAATCAAAAGTAGTTGAAAAGTAACTTATGCAACTGCCCTCGTATTTAGAAAAAATATCGTAATGTCTCAGTGTTACGGGAAAACAACACATGTGCGAAGTTTTGCAAGAATCGGTTATATAAAATAACTGCAAAAGGCCTTAAAAGTCTGATCTCGTAGACTAAGAGGTAGATTATTATTATTTAATATAACAGAGAGTAAGCACAAGTATAAGTTTTCATGCGTCGGTCAATCAAAAGTAGTTGAAAAGTAACTTATGCAACTGACCTCGTATTTGGTGAAAATATCGTAGTGTCTCAGTGTTACGGGAACACATGTGCGAAGTTTCGCAAGAATCGGTTATATCAAATAACTAAAAAGGCCTTATATGTCTCACCCCGTGAACTAAAACATAGATTATTATTTAATATTACATAAACTGAACAGACGTGTAAGTTTTCATGCGTCGATCAATCAAAAGTAGTTAAAAAGTTACTTATGTAATTGGCCTATATCCAGTCTAATTTTCGCTATCTGAAATTTTTATTGGATGTTAGGACGATATGGCCAGGACCTTTTGATTAAAAATATTTTAAATATAAATACTATCTGCACAAACACATATGTATGCATGTATTTATGTGCATACCTAAAAACTATATAAAACCCGTTTTTTATTTTAAGAAATATAAAGTTTTTTTATTTATTATTATTTTTTTAATTTAAGTCCCAGCCAGGGGTTCAACCAGTGGTCTTCATAAATCAATTAAAATTTTACTTTTTCGGCTTTGGTTCATTTTTAATTTAACTTTTATTAAGAAAAATTATTTTTCAAATGTACGCGGACGTTTTCCAAAGAAAACAAGAAAAATTAGACGCTGGCAGAATGTAATGCTGCATTTTCAGGACCGCCAAATCCATCTTCAGCATTCTTTGCATCCAACAACTTGATTTCCGTATACTGTAAATATCATCCATTTTACCAACTAATCAATATAAATTTGGTTGGACGAAATTCATACACAACTCAAAGCATTTTTTTGTTGTCTTCTCTACAACACGTCTTGTACATTTGTTGCAATTTTGTACTACACTGTCACGAAATGCAAATTTTATTTTTAATCATTCATACTTGTTTGTCTCACAACATTATAGATTCTGTTCCAGTATCATATCAACTGTTGATGAGTTAGGTATATAAATGTTAATGCGCTGTGCCTTGGGTGTTTAAAATTGTTTTTTTTAATTTTAGTCCCAGCCAGGGGTTGGTTAAATGGATGATATTTACAGTATACTCAAATCAAGGTGTTGTTTCATAAAATAAAAAGAGTTTTTTCTTTCATATGAAATATGAAAAAACTAAAATGTTTTATGTGTGTAATACATTATTGACATACTGTATGTGTGTATAAATATTTATGTATAGGAAACGAATAATAAAAATTACACTGTACAACACACAAAAAAAAATACAAGGTCCGAGCAATAAATTCTGATAGAGGAGACAAAAAAAAAGAGATACGTGTATCGGCGTTTTGAAAGTTTACATCTGCATTTCATTTGAGAACACATTTTATACCTAAAATGTAAGGGTCGCAAGATTTCTTATGCCATTTAACAATAAGAATGTGCCAGAGCCGGGAAACTTAAACCCCCTCTCAAGTGAAATTCAGATGTAAACTTTCAAAACGGCGATACACGTATCTCTTTTTTTTTGTCTCCTCTATCAGAATTTATAACCCGGACCTTGTAATTTTTGAAAAAATTTGATTTTGTTGTACAGTGTTATTATATAGAATATGAAAGGTTACTGTTAAGTTTTTAATTAAAATAATTTTAAATTTCTGTTTTTAAATGAACAACATTGCTTGTGCTTTGAATATTATGAATTATGAATTTATTCCAGAGCCGCACGGCGTAAACAGAAAACGGTGTCGGGTATTTAATATTAATTTTTCACTTAAATCTTCGACTTTTAAATTATTGAAAAAAGAAATTTACTGTCGGTTTCTCTACATGCGAACGAACATTTCTTAGGTATATTTATATTGAAAACAAAAACAAATAATAAAAAATTGTGTTTGTTTTGAATACAAATTTACGAAAGATATGTTCGTTGGCATGTAGAAAAAACGGCAGATACATATATGTATAGGTTTTCGCATTTTATTTTAAATTTATGTTACCAAGAACAAGGTAAGTTAATAGTAAATAGTTTCTTCAATTTATTTTTAATTAAGTAACAAATTTATTGAGATCAAGTATTTAGAGCTCTTTGTATATAATTATTAAATGCAGGAAATTATCTGGATAACTTAAATGTTCTGACATCCATTGGAGATGAGTGTCTTCATGAATATTAATGCCGTGCGTTCTAACTCCAACTGTAAAAAATATAGAAAAGTGTATTTATTAGTTTAAATTCGTAATATTAGATGAGGACTTAACCAAATGAATAGTTTTAATCCGGAATAAGTTAACGTATATTATAATTTCTAAAATTATAAGAAAATAAAGTTATTTAAACATTTTAATGTTAATTTCTAAAGAAAAAAGGAAAATTTAACACTAGCAGTAAAGGTTGTAAGCATAATTATTTAACCAACTAATTTAAGTTGCAAAATCAAAAAAGTTTAGAACCAAATGTTGAAAAACAATATTTATAGGCACTAAAGATGTAAATAAAGATATTGTGTTATATATAAAATATTTATTTACAATCGAGTATTTTTTTTTTGCACTCTTTCATTGCTCCTATATTTTAAGCGAACGTGCAAAGAGCGGAGCAGAAAAAAAGGAGCAATTAAATGCGAAAAACGCATGCTCTTTCGTTTTTTTAGCTCTGCTCTTTGCCCAAGAGCAATGAATTTGATTGTCAGGCTCTTTGCTCTGCGCATTGAGCAAAAAGAGTGGCGCAATGCTCTTTTTCACTTTAAAAGTGGTTTGTTTGAATAAGTTCGTTACAAAAACAATTTTGTAAGACAAGTTTTTTTTAAGATTTAACTAAATGTGCATTTATAATCTTTTTTAAAATCTTTGTTTAAATACACCGAACCAGAGGTAAACGAATTATTTATATACACATGTATTTTAGTATACTATGATTTTGAAAATATTGAATTCGCAAAAAATTAATTGAATTAAACAGATTACTAAAATGGTGTGCACATAATTAAAATGAAGATAATTGAAATTTTATGTCGTATCTTAAACTTTAACTGCCAGGCCCACGATGTCGCAATCGTTCGTTCGTTCGCACAAATACATTCAAAACAAAAACAAATTCTAAAAAATTGTTTTTGTTAAAAATGTAAATATGCGAACGAACGAACGATTGCGACATCGTGGGCCTGGCAGTTAATATTAAATATTTTTTAAACATTTAAGAGAAAAACTTATTCTAAAAAGAAATCAAATAAGTGTCGTATAGGTATTTAATAGTTTTTTGAGATAAGGGTTCATTTCAATATCTAACATGCCGAAAAAACCCACAATACGCAAATTCTTAGAAAGCGAAAAAAGTGTAATAGGTAAGAATACAAATTTCTTTTGGAAATAAGATTTGTAAGTTTTTAATGTTAACTTAACCCTTTCACACATTTACGTATGTATATACGTTTGTAGGTAGATAAAAGGATACTTAGGGCTTTTCTCGCCCTTTGTATAAAAAAGCGCAGAGCAAGAATATTGGCGTAGAGCAAACGCTGCGTAAAGAGCAAAAAAGAGCGAAAAGAGTGGCCGCGGAGTTTTTTCCTACCCTGTTTACAATCACTACCAGTGTTGTCAGTTATGGCAATTTCTCGCAAAATGTGGCGATAAAAATCCTTTTTGCTTTAAAAAATTTAGATAGCCAGAGGCGAAATCTGGCGGTATTTAAAATATTTGGCAAAATTTTTTTTTGGGTATTTTCAATCATTTTGTCTACGATAACATTACATGCATAAAAAGATAGAAAACCTGACATATGTATGTTTAAGGTTGACTTTTATATCGTTAAATTAATATATTTCGATAAATGATTCTCTAACGCACCACTAGAAGATTAAAAAAGTTGTAACAGTATAAAATTGCTTAGAGAATTTGATAATACAACGCGTTAGTATAAATTACCAACTACAAAACTGTAGTTTTTATTAAGTTATTTTCTTTTCCTGTACAGATGGCAAACGATATGCATCTTCCGATAACCTGAAAAAGTTGTTCTTTTCAGCCTTAAATATTTGTCTTTATATAATATCTGATATTAAGTCCATTTTTTTTTTTTGGTTTAAGTCCAATTTTTCTTATATTGAGACATTTAATGTTTTGGTTTGATTTTTTTTTAAAATATTGTTAATTGATATTAAGTTGTTTTTACGAGTCTGTGACCTTAAACATATTAAAATATATATCGTGATACGTTTGTAAACTTTAGAAAAATAAGCCGTTTTTAGAACCTAAAATGGACTGAAACCATTTTCAAAATTAATAATATGCCTTATTTGTTACTTCACTGCGATTTAATATTTCCAATGGTTGATTAGCAAACAAAATACTTTACTTTCAAAATTATATAAAAAATTGTAAACCATGTGATTCCTCTAAATAGTTATTCTTTAAATGGAAGTTTTAGAAGTTATTATTATTAAAAAAATAAAATAGTAGAAATAATAAAAATAAAATAGATACAGATCTTTATTCATGTAATAAAAAAAAAACATGTGTTTAAAAACAAATATTAATTAACTTATAAAATAAGTTAAACTAACATTCATTTATTACGGATTATATTAATGATTTTGTCATATAATTTATCCTTATTTATATTATATGTGAGGATGTTAAATTATTCATGGTGCATAGGTGATATACAGTGGTGGCCATATAATTAAAACATTCGTAATGACAGTAAATTATTCGTTTTATTTTCAAATTTAAAAAAAATAACAATATTTATTTTTTAGTTATTAAATATAATACTTAAGAAGTTTCCAGTACACATGTTAAATTAACAATTTTCAATTCTGTAAAGAAAAAATAATAAAAAAAATGTTTTATTGGGTTGGCCATACAATTAAAACATTTACTATTTTATTTTAACTGCATTATTTTTTATATTTTTGTCCTTACCATCAACATTTCGTGGGGTAACCTTTGTTTTTAATAACATTTGCACATCTGTTTGGCAAGCTTTCAACTAAATGCTTGCAGAGCGATTGAGGAATAGATTTCCAACACATTTCGATGTTTTGCCACAATTCATCAGCATTTTTAGGATTTTTGCCTTCCATCCTTTTCTCAACTTCACTCCACAAGTTCTCAATTGGATTGAGATCAGGGGATTGAGCTGGCAAAATTTAGATTCGTCGCTCCACAGAATATTTTTCCAAAAACTCATCGGTTTTTTAATATTTTCTTTTGCAAAAACCAATCTGGACTTTAAATTTTTTTGAAGACGAAAGGTTTTCGTTGTGCGATGCATCCACGTAAGGACGCTTCATTTAGCCGCCGTCTAATAGTTCTAGATGATATATCAATACCATATGATGACTCCAATTCAACTTTTAAATATTTAGAACTTTTAAATGGGTCAGATTTAGAGGCTATTACGATTATTGCATCTTCTCTGGATGTGGTTCTACGGGGTTTCGGGGCTCTGGGTACATTATTTGGGGTTTTAAATATATCATAATGTTTAATTGCATTATAAATCTTTCCTCTAGAGCAACCAAGTAACTGGGAAATGTCCCTAACTGTCCTACCGGAGCCTCTGAGAGTAAGTATTATCTTCCTTTCTTCTTCGGAACAACTTGGACCTTTTCCCATACCTGGTGATTAATTTTTTATACATATTTGCTGATAACATTAAAAACATACTTACCTAACAAATTTACAAAAAACAAACGAAATACTATATGAAAAATATGTTATTAAAATAACAAAACTAAAAATGTTTTAATTATGTGTCCACTTTAAAAACAACACTTTCACTAAATTATGCCTTATTTTGTAAGAAAACTGAATAGAAAAGGAATATAAAGAAAGAATCAAGAGTAAAAAAGATCAAACTTACCTTTCCAGTAGAAAGATACCGTTAAAATATCAAGAGATAATAAAGAGAGCCGAAATAATAAGAGATGATTTTTATGTTTTAATTACATGTCCACCACTGTATACCTTATGGCGTTTTCTTTTCTGACAAAAACTTTGAATACATATGTTCAACACTTAATACACCTTTATGTTCTTTTCTAAAAAAAAAAATTCGAGAGTGTAAATTTAAAGTATGTACTTTTGAAATAATGTCGCACGAAAAAGTGCGACATATTACATACTACACTTTTTTTTAGTAGTTATATCTGTAGATAAGTGATGAATTATTTTTGAATTATATTTTATTGAGACTTCTTTTTTCATTAAATGATTAATACTGACATTAAGTGTTACAGAAAAACTTAAAACTATATCGTATTATTTTAATAGCATAAATAGATTTTGGGTATGCGACTTGCATATCAATGTATAAAATACATTTAACAAGTTCATAATATTGAAAATATACATACAATGCTTACTCCTGGCATTTACAGTAACGGTAGAGTAGTATCTACTTTTATATTCCTAATACTAAAGTAAATTTAAAACTATTTACAACTTAATACTAAAAATAAATAAATAAATAAATAAAAAACAAAAAACAAAAAAGGTTAATATTAAAAAAAAATAAAGATAAAATAAAAACAAATTTACTCCCTATGTATACCAGGGGTAGTACATGAGTAGAAGTTTCTAACAGTATTACTACACATTTCTTCTTGTAAAATGCCAATTGTAGAAATATAACTTAAGTTTGACCAGTTAAATTATAATTCATTTACTAAGATGTCTTGTTTTATGCTACCTTCAAAATAAGATAGAGTATTTACAAAGCGTTTCATAAAACTAAGAGCATAAGTAGAAAGAGGACATATTTTTTCATTTGAAAAGCGTTTATTATGAGCTTTAAAGTTCCTTCTATGCACTTTCAAATGAGATGCCGTTCAAAAATTTCCATTTTTTTCATATCTGTTTTTGATATGCTGCACCATATCGGAAACGCAACATGAGTATTGGTCGTTTGATTGTCTTATACAAAACTAGTTTTGTGTTAACAGGCAAAACTTTACTGTTGAACAACCTGGAGAAAGCTCCTTTTGCTTTATTAGCCTTTTCCAGATTGTAAGCAACATGTTTATTAAGCTTCAAAAGCTTATTGTAGTGTACGCAGTAAACACATGCATACACAACCATACATACATAAACTGGAATAAAGTCAAAGAAACCAAAATAGAATTGTTATACGAAACCGTGTGATGCATTAATATACAAATATATGAATAGAAAAATAGTTATTAAGTAAAATAAAGAAAATTAGAGGAAAGTAAGACATGCAATTTCAAGTGACCGTTGTCAATTGATATGGGTCTGAAATAGCATAAGGAGGTTAAATAATTAAGTAGGGGATATCGATCAGAATTGTATCAATAAGTTACGATAAAGGAAATTGAGTAACTGAAAGTCAGATGAAATAGAGTGTGTTTTTATAAGGAATGACGATTGGTCTGATAATGTAAACCTTACTTTTTTTCATTGTAGAGAGTGAAAGAAATACATTATAACAATAAAGTAGAATAAGTTAGAAGAGCTAAGCCAAATTCGTGTAAGTAGTATATAAGCAGAACCAATTTAATAATAAAACAGATTCAAGATTATAAACTTCAACTGGTAACAAGCCTTTGCCTTTGTTTTTACTTTTGAATTCTCAAATTGTCTCGGCAGTTCTTATGAACGCCTAATGACTAGCTGGAACCATTCACCTATTTAAAATAAACTAAAAGGTTATAGAATTTTATCTTTTTTATACACTGACAACCCACGATCATTACATTATTAAAATTAACTCCAAGATATTTCATGTCACCCCTAAACATGATTTCATTTCTATTTAAGGTCAATTTAACTTTCTTTCCGGTACAACAGTATATTTACATTTCCCGGAAGCATTGCGTATACATATTGCATCACTTTTTAAAGCATTTATTTTTATTCCCCATTGAGAATAAAATTCACTTACAGATTCACAGTCATATGCAATATTTTGGAGTGCATTAATGGGAGACACATCATGAGCATATAGTAGCACGTCGTCAGCATAACGTATACTTTTAGAATTATTTCGTTCATGAGGTATGTCATATATGAAAATATTGCACAGATGAGGTGCCAATACAGAGCCTTGTCATACGCAAAAACTTCGCCTTGAGTTGACAAATTGTTCACAATCGATGGATACAATCCTATTTTAATCGTCTTGCATAGAATGCCGTCATGGTACGAGGGCTGCTATATATATTTCTGGCCTGGTAACACTGAGTGCTGCCAAGTGCAATCTGACATTTCCATTGGAAAGCTTGTCATTTTTAAGCATAATCTTACTCAAAACGTTTTGACGTACGACCATTATTTGTGTAGTTTACAGTGACTTGAAAAAATTAATATTGAAAAAAATGGAATTAACTCGTGAACATTTTCGTGCCATCATTTTTCACAACTTTCGACGTGAATTATAACGACAAGAGTGCATTGGTGAACTTAAATCTTTGTATGGCGATGAAGCACCATCCTATTGCACTGTGAAAAATTGGTATAATGAATTTAATCGTGGCCGAAGCTCGCTCAAAGACGAATTCCGTGAAGGTCGTCCAAAACGGCTGTTGTGTTAGAGAACATTGATACCGTGCGTGAACTCATAATGCAAGATCGAAATGCGACATACCGAGAGATAGAGACATTTCTTGCACCAGCATACATTCGATACTGCATGAACACCTGGCCGTAAAAAAGGTTTGTTCTCGTTGGATCCCGCACAATTTGAAAGTCGCTCAAAAAAAGGCCCGTGTCGATTGGTGCAAAGAAATGTTGCAAAAATACGATTGCAGTGCTTCAAAAGACGTTTATAAGATCGTCATAGCTGACGAATAATGGATCTATGTGTATAAGCCCGAAACGAAACAACAATCGACCGTGTGGGTCTTCAAAGACGAGCAAAATCCAGCGAAAGTTGTTCGTGGAAGAAGCACTTCGAAGCAAATGGTCGCCTGTTTCTTCGGCAAAACTGGTCATGTGGCTACTGTTCCGCTTGAGCAACGTAGGACGGTCACTTCTGAGTGGTACACTACAATTTGTTTGCTTGAAGTCATCGGAGAAATTCGAAAAACCAACAAGAGAAGACGAATCATTGTTCATAATGACAATGCGAGCTCTCACACATCGGCTCAAACCAGAGCGTTTTTGACCGGCCAAAACGTCGAATTAATGGGTCATCCGCCGTACAGCCCTGACTTGGCACCTAATGACTTCTTCTTGTTTCCGCACATCAAGAAAAAAATGCGTGGTCAACGATTTTCGTCGCCAGAAGAAGCTGTTGAAGTGTTCAAAAACCATGTTTCAGAGGTGTCTCAATCGGAGTGGAAAAAGTGCTTCGACAACTGGTTTGAGCGCATGCAAAAGTGTATAAATCATGCTGGAGAATACTTTGAAAAACAATAAAACCATTAATTATTATAAATATTCGCATTTTCACTATTAGGCCAGAAATATATAGAGCAGCCCTCGTATGTTCTATCAAAAGCCTTTTTAATATATAGTGATACTGCAACGTTACATTGACCTCTTCTTAAATTTTACACAATATCCGAGTGAAATTTCAAAAGAGCATGAACCGTATTTTTGCCTATCTAAAAGCCAAATTGGTTGTGTGGAATATATTCTCCATTTAAGCCTCTGTCTATTTCTTCATGGATAATTCTTTCAAATACCTTTGTTTATGTCATCATTTCCTTTTTGCTTGGTAATTGGAACAATTTTTGCAATTTACCACGAATTACGAAAATAACTGTTATTAAGGCAATTATTAAAATATATCGTTAGATATTCAGAAGCCTTTAAAGGAAGATTTTTAATTAAAAATTGACATATTATCAATTCCTGAAGACTTCTTGTTATTTATTAATTTAATAATGCATAAAAGAGAATCGATATTTGTAAATTTTGAGTTATCCAGATTTTTTAATGATGTAAATTCATTATTGAATTCAACACTACTAAGAGACTGTGAATTAGTTTCGCTGATTGTTTCCTGTATTTCTGAAATATTTCTATTAGGTTGAAACGTTTCGTAAGTAGTTGTAAAATGATCCTTTAAGATATTTAATTTTTGGTTAATTTAAGTAATTTTACGGAAGAACGATTGTTATTTCCAATAATTTCGAAAATGTTCTTGTAAGTCCATGGACCTTGGTTTACATCATTATGCTCGTTCAATCTCTATTTGTTCTTTTATAATAATTTAGATAAGATCAATTTGTTTTGAAATAAGGCGATAATTAGGATGATTTCTGTTAAGTGTTCTAGTATATATTTATTTTAATTCTCTTTGCCAATTATATTTAATCCTTGGCAAGTTTGCTGCCTTATCCAATGCAATATATTTCCTAGTTTTATATTTAATCTTCTTGCTATAATAGATAAGTGATGTTCGCTTTTGTTCCTAAACACAGTGTTATATTGCTTTATGTTTGAAACGCTAATTAAACTTTACTGACATGTAAAGGTAGTTAAAAATTCAATAACATTTTGTGTTCTGTTGTGGCTATAAAATGTGTAGCAATTTTTCAGGGTTTAGGCAAAATGCAAACAATTTTATGTGATTGTTGGGCAACATTTATTTTTAGAGAAGATAACGCCCAAGGCATATTGATATCAGGTGAATGCATAAGCTTTTACGACTATTTTGTTTTTGTAAGAACTAATTGAGCTGCCAAAAACTTCTAACAATATGTGTGTATGTATTTCAATATATTTTTAGTGTTTTTTTTATTTTTCACAAATGAACACACACAAATTGTCAGACCTTTTCGACAGCTCAATAAAATTTTACAAAAACAAAATACACGTAAAAGCTAAAACATATGTTGATCGCATGATCTGATTAAGTAACCTTGATAACGCCAATAGTGAACGGAATGAGTGCATTTAGATGAAAATTTTACTTTGACAAAGTTTTGTTAATATTCTTTTAAACTTTGTTTGATGTTCAGACACAAAAAGTTTCCCTTTACAGCAAAGTCTGCATGCCCATCATTTTTTCTCCCTCTTTCCAACAAATAATCAAAACTTTGGCTGAGTTAAACAAGACCATCATTTTAAGTGTAACTGATAAGTTGATTTAACAAAAAAGTTGTTTTCTTTATTTAAAACAGTTGCTAAAAATGCTTGATGGGCTTTCAGAAAACATGTCTATTTTTGAAGCTTATTGTCAATTAAATTTTATGCAGTTCAAAAAGTTTTTAATAGATTGGAGACCTTAACTACGCACTTTGTAATAATGAAACACAGTGGGGAAAACATCCCTTTATAAAATGGAATCACTACTTCGATGATAAAGCATCAAAAGCCTATATGAGTCCTGGCCTAAAGTTTACGATAACCAGAATGCCGCTAAGTTTACCACTTTAAGGAGTTTTTGATGGCCGTTCTTAATATGTTGATTGTTCCCACAAGTTGTGCTTGTGTCAAAAGAACTTTTTCTGTAATAAATTCTTTAAAAACTGCATTAAGAAATAAAATGCAATTCAAACTTCTGAATTCTTTATTGTAGAATTATCATACATGAATACAAATAACATGTTGTAACACATTTATTACAAAGATAAAAAAGACAATAAAAACATTGAACAAAATATGTTTGAAAGTTTTGATTTAATAATTGATAAGTGTTCTTAAACCTAACTTTTATTTTTAGCATTTGTCAATATATTTTAATAGCGATCAATTTAAATCCCAAATATTGATTGACCTCAGTTTTTTAAACTAAGCTATTTTTTTATGTTTATTGAGTTTTGTTTTTTATTTTTATGTTTTTAAATATAAACTTTTTTTAAATGATTGCTAAATGCGATGATTGGATTGCTATAAGCAATGCATTTTTATGTTTAATGATAAAAGAAGTTCAAAAAAATTGGTTCTATAACTTATTTTATATATTGGCGATATTCGAAAAGAAACTGGCAACACTGATCACTACGAAAAATAACCAAGAACAAGCGAACGATGGAGCAATATAATAAAAAAAAAGACATATTGACTTCAGTTAAAGTTTTGCTACCGAACCGTGAATTGTGTAATTTAACGTGTTTTTCACTTTTAATCTGAGAATCACGAAAAAACTGAGGTAAATGTAAAGACATTTATGTGTATATTTAGTGCGTATACATTAATTAATTTAGAACTAATTTTGTTTGTACCTCTTTGTATTTGTGTTCACATTTTTTTAGAATTTTTCTCTAGCCAAAACAAAAAAAAATATTGATCTCATTTTTGAGATCCATGTTCTTATAAAATCAAATATAAGCTTCAGTTTTGCCAGCACGAAATATTTGGATATGTTTCCAATTGGAAACGAAGCACAGCTCCAAAGTATCGAAATTGAAATTTCAGAAGAAACCAAATACCACGATAAAACAAATATACGTAGTTAACTCTTTACCTTGCGTACTATTTGTTAAGATTTCCACCGTAAAAAATATTATGGGAAGAGAAAACATTAGAAAGAACGTCTCATATATTTTAGAAAATACACTCTTGTATCATTTCTACGTGGATGACCAAAAAAAAAAGGCTTTTAGATAATAATTCTTCTCACTTTGCACAAAGATTATCAAGAAATTGGAGAAATCACTAATTTTAATTTCTCTCCAGAATCAGTGCGAGAGCTTCAGGCACCTGAAGAAAGGATTGTCGATTGAGAAGTCAGACAAAAGGAGGTAAATATTAGCTTGAGATTTCAAACTTTTTGCGGTTATTTTGGCGCATCAGGGAAAAAGCTAGTTGTGGTTCAAATATAACGTTTAAAACATATGTTTATTTATGAGCAAATGACGTAGAATGTTGAACGTAGCAACAACATGCGACAGTCAGGTAAGGACTATTGGTCTTCATTAACAACCTATTTAAATCTGAAGTGCACATACGTATAGCAATTGTTTTCCAAGTGTCTGTGCCCTGAAAGGTTCTGGAAAGGATAGATCCCTATGACCGATCACACAGTCTTATGTTATTTGACCTCCTTGCAGTGTCGTAGATCTTAAACTGTGATAGGCTCTTGTAACGTTTTATCTTCGTTTCTTAAAATAGAATAGCGTCTCATTTTTGTACCAGACGCCGCACCCTCTCCCTCTCAGCATTTGAACGCAGCATTATAGGCTAAAGTCTCAATAGGCCCCTACTTCTAACCATAGCTTTCTGAAGAGATCAATTACTTGGCTCGACACAATACACATTTATATTTATTAGAAGACAACAAGTTTCAGAATTAGATCTTCGAAAATTGTGACGTTATGCCCTTTAGGTTTGATTCAGGTCGTTGAAAAGAGCTTAACGCCGCAGCAAATGCATATTGCACAACAGGAACATGGTTGCTTCCGCCGTTTTCTCATAGGTTTTACTTGAGAAGCTTTAAACTTCAATTTTTTTCTTAGATAAATCTTACGTTGAAATTGCTAAAAAAGTGGCAACGTAACTTTCGACTTCAAAGTTTACACACTGAAAATCCTATCTTTCAAGTTACCCGTCCGATAACAGGGTCAGCCACCCACGTCTCAGTAGTATTTTCGTTCCAACAATGAGATGATTACCTAGTTCGTTAAGTTCGATAACATTTATTATAATTGAAGACAACTTGAATATTTCATTAAGTCGTTAACAGTACAAGTCTGCGAAAGACGTTCTATAAAAACCGAGAGAGCAACCCTCTATTTTGTGCCACTTTTATTAACAATTGCGAAATTTCCTTAAATATTACTGCTTTTTCTCTTTAAGTTTTACGAGGATCGCCTTAATTGGAAGCAGTAACGACTCTTTTGTTTAAATTAGCAGTTGGACCAGAGCTAGAGTGCCCATGATGCCAATGCCTTTGGCTTGGAATGAACTTCATGTTTAATTTTTCCTTTCCTTCTGAGGAAAAACCAGTTAGAGAAATTAAACATTTTTTAACTATATTCTCTTCTATTAACTGCTGGGGCATTCTGTATTGAGTCTGTTTAAGTTTTAGCTATGTTGTTTGTAATTTATATATGTATATATATATATATATATATATATATATATATATATATATATATATATATATATATATATATATATATATATATATATATATATGACTTCTTATGCATAGCGAAATCGATTGAGCGATAACCGTCTGCCCGTCCGTGTTAGTGTTATAACCAGCTTGCCGACGCACTAGATCAGCTAGAAAAAATTTAAAGACGCCAATCGATCAGACATGGTGTTGAAACAGGAGCTATTTGAAATCAGCAAGATTGGTCCATGTCCTTAGACACAGCGAGCAAAACACCACGCCTACCTCTTATTTTTTATATCATTTGGAACAATGAAATAACTCCAATAAAAAAGAGTATACAGTAGTGGTCAAAATATATGGAACTGAATTAGCATTTGTTCTTTTGATTGATTTATTTCCGTCAAATTACACATAGTTAATAAAATTTATTTATTTTATTTCCTTCATAGTCTTTTTTGTTAAACAAATAAAAAAAATTAATGCCGTTAAATTAAAATAACAAAAAAACTAAAAACAATGGATGTATTCTAAATGCAGGTGTTTAAAACATTTCCAACTTTTGAAGTAATTAATAGGGATAATTTAGTGCTCAGTATTTGGTAGCGTAGCCATTATTTTTTATAACTTCTGAACACCTTCTAGACATTGAGGATATTAGCTTTTCAATATAATCCTCAGGAATTGCACTTCATTGCTTCTCCAACTCAGCGAAAAGTTCATCACCACTTCGGAATACTTTATTGCCGATTTTTCGTTTCATGATCATTCACATGTTCTCAATCGGGTTGAGATCGGGAGATTGGGGCTGCCAAGACATTACATTAACTTCATTTTCCTCCAACCATACTTTTACAACCCCTGCCGTGTGTTTTGTGTCGTTGTCGTGCTGAAAGGTCCATGCGAGGGGCATTTACCATTCGGCATACGGAAGCATAACTGAGCTCAAAAGATCTCTATGGATTGTGGCCGTCATTGTGATAGTAATGCGATGAATTAGGCCAACTCCGTTTTCTGAAAAACACCCCACACCATAATATTTCCACCTCCTTGCTTCACTGTAGCGGTGTTGTATTTGGGATTGAACTTTTCGCCTCGTG
This sequence comes from Cistogaster globosa, assembly GCA_937654795.1. Classification (NCBI taxonomy): domain Eukaryota; kingdom Metazoa; phylum Arthropoda; class Insecta; order Diptera; family Tachinidae; genus Cistogaster; species Cistogaster globosa. Next base: position 32,852,365 of record OW569406.1, read on the forward strand.
GTCGTCGAACATTGGCTCTTCCGTCTGATCCCGTTGGTTGAATTTAGACTCATCTGACCACAATACATTCTTCCATTGCTGTTGAGTTCAAGTCAAATGAGTACGAGCAAAGTCTAGACGAGCTTTTCTGTTTTTTTTTGATACGAACGGTTTTTTTGTACTTCTGTAACTTCTAAGACCATACTCTCAGATTTTTCTTCAAATGGTTGAAATACTGGCATCTACTAAAAGTTCAGTTTTAGCTTCACTGGGGACTGCTTTGGGATATTTAGTAAAAAAAATTCTTACAGTTGTAATACGGGATCTTCCACCCTTATGACTTGTGTTGATGTTACGACTTTTAATAATGCGGCAAATCAAAGATTTTGGAGCAGAGTACTTCAACAAAATTTCTTTTTTGGAAAGTCCCTTTTTAAAATCATTTAAAACTTTTAATTTAAAATCAGAATTGTACTTAGTTCCTGCCATTTTTTACACAAAAATATTCTGATAGTGTTTTTGCTTTCAAGCTCTTGTTTAGCGGCGGCTGAGCAAAAAATTGTCGGCGGCGGCTGTAAGTCGGCTAAAGCCGACTATCAAGGAGTTCTTGTGTATTGTGTTAAGAAGAAGAAGAACAACAAAAATAAACAAATTTAAGATAAAGTAAATATTACAAATAAGGACCCAAGATTTTAAAAATTAATTAAATTATTTTATTTACATACATTTAATAAGTTATGCATTGTTTATTTATTTATTTATTCACTTATTAGGCATATAATTAAAATTATAATCTAATATAGTTTTTTGGCAATGGCATCATAGGCCTTCAGCTCGAAATTTACATATTCAATCAATTTAAAATAACAGCTTCAGATTTTAATTTATATTTCTTTACAGAAAGTAATTTAAATACACAAAATTTAAAGTATGAAAATTGCCGGCCAACATTTTTAGGCCGTGACAAGCCGCACCACTCGGCGGCGGCTCGACTATTAAGAAAAAATCGGCGGCGGCTTTCAGCCGGCTGTGAGCCGCACGACTTGTTTCTCTGATTGCGACTCTGTTTGGACAATTTTATGAAGAAATCTGTCTGAAACATAAACATAAACACAGATCCTAAAACATGAGCTCAATATGCAATATTGCTTAAAAAGATCTCAAAAACACCTTAAATTTAATCGAAATGCAAAAAAATAATTATTAAAAAACTGTCTTTTATTTAAAATCCCACTGTATGTATTCCCTACTTTTTTTTCACCCCGCATCAAAGATTAAGCCTAGAATCTTTCTTTCCTAATGAATATAACCTTCTTATTCGATTTATGTAACAAAAATTAAAATGTATGGGACGTTTCGGGATAGACTTCACTCAGGTTACGACTAAAAATCATGCGGATTTCGGAGTTACAATTTCATCCGTACATGCCAGAAATATAAAAAATTAAATTAAGTCCATCGAAGTGTGCTCATGTAAACTTTACGCTAAGAAGGCAAATTATCCACAAATAAAAACCAATATTGTCACCGTTTCACATTATATATTTAGGAATGCATCTAGATTCTTGCATAACATGGTAATACATACTGCGGCAAAAATAATTGTGCTGGATTGTAGGTCCGGACTAATTACTGAATTCATAAAGTTCTCTTATATAAACTATTATAAAACCAATATAAGCTTCAGGCATGCAGGTATGGGGCTTTGCTTGCGCATTCAACATTCTGAAGCTTGATATATTTAAAAAAAAGAAACAATTAATTGTATATTGCCTTTTATTTCAGTTTTTTTTTTTTTTTTTTTAATTTAACATAGCTAATAACAAATAAATATATAAAAATAAATAACAACTCTGTAGTGAAATATAAGTTTCTAAATTTTTTAGTATGTTCTGAAAGATCTATCTAAAAGCTTTTTATTAATACCCAAATTGATGTCTTAAAAAGGATGCACAGAGGCCATAACTCGGAAAATATAGGCGTGCGCAAATTTTTACACTTGATGTTTTCTTCTTATTTTTAAATATTCTATCGCTTCGTATATTTCATTTTTGATTGGAGTTACTTCATTGTTCCAACAAATAAGGAAAAGGCAGGCGTAGTGTTTAGCCCACTTCCTCGAGAGACATGGACCGATCTTGCTGATTTTCAATAGCAATATTTGCAAAACTTTGTCTGATCGATTAGCGTATTTGAATTGAATATCATCTGGTGCCTTGGCAAAGTTGATTTCAACGAATTTCATTAACGCATTAATTGTACGCATTTCAATATACACAAATGTATTTTCATTTTTCCGACGAATATTTGCAACGTCGTTCGTCTTTAATGTGTTTACTACATTAAGTGTCTTTATTTGGCATTAGTAACTTTTACGTTAATAACAATACACTACAATAGTTGATTTAATAAGTAAGAAAATAATATACTAATAAATTTGATATTTCTGAAGACGCTACTCAATGATATTAGCGAAATACGAAGTAAATAAATTTTATACAATTAAGTAAAACAAAATGTATTTACAGATAAGGTCAGATGCCCATTACTCGGTAATTACAGACTAGCCCCAATTTTAACACTGATGTTTCTTATTTTTTAATGCTCTATCGCTCCATATTTTTGTTTTTTTAATGGAGTTACTTCATTATTCCAAATGATATGGAAAAATAAGAGGCAGGAGTGGTGTTAAGCACAGTGGACATGGACCGATTTTGCTGATTTTCAATAGCACTTCTTTCGACACTATGTTTGCATATTTAAATTTTCGATTTGCATATTTAAATTTTCTCTAGCTCATCTAGTGCTCTGGCAAAGTGGATTTCAACACCAACACGGACGGACAGACGGGTATTGCTCAATCAACTTCGCTATGCATTTCGCTTTGGAAATCGATATTGTAGAAATTACAAACGGAATGACAAACTTTTATATACCCTTTTTCCACTTTTGTGATGAAGGGTATAAAAGCAAAATATTAAAACCATGTATTTTTTGCATGTTTTTGTAAAATAGCGGGGCTTTATTTTTAAAAGATTTGTAAAGTAGGACAAAATTTTTTGAGATCTTTGTGTCATTTAATCGTACGATTGTGTATGATAGTGAATCTTGGCCTTTAGCACTATTCAGAATTTGGTTGTTGAGTTTTATTTAGGCAGTCACTTTGCAGCTCATATATAAAATAAACGATGTAGTTTTGAGCAAATCACACTTTGTAATGAAAGGACTAGCTAAAATTATAATTCTTTAAAAGTTTCTTTAAAAGTTTTCTTTGCGATACATAAATGTCTATGAAAACAGCATACAAGAACCAACAGTCAAAACAATGAATTTTACAAACAGAAAATTAAAATCATTTAATAATTAACTAAAAGAGTGATGTACGGCATGCCGCGGCATGCTTATTGTAAAACAAAAGAAATATATAGAAAATATTATATACTAGCTTATTGTATCTGGCGTTGCCTGGACCGAATTTTAGAGACTTTCTAGGCATTGTAAAAAATATAATAGACTTGTTTACTATATTTTTTAATCAAAAAACTGTTCTGTCCACCATAATAATAATTCAAGACAAGATTTTACTTTAGTGATCAGGTATTGTATAAACGCAGGTCATAATGTTTAATAAATTTTAGAATGAACGAAGTATTTGTTGACAAAAAAGGTCGCAGAAAAATTAAGACTTCTTATGTGATACAATAATGTCACATTTTAACATGAATATGTCTTTTTTTCTAAAGTCATCACAGTTACTTTAAAAATATTGTTAAATAACTGCAATCAATGTCGTGTAAAAAAAGTATAAAAATAATGTATTCGTATATGTGCTGATATTTTACTAATAGTTTATGATTTTGTTACCAAACCACTATTTTAATTTTAACGATCGTTAATTTTTTAACAAATTATGCCTAAATTATTTTACTTTATTAGCTCTCACTATAGACTTTAATAATTTAATTCCAGTATTACCATTTCAGCTTTTTTTAAGAGGCTTAAATCTTATTTTCCACCGTACCATTTTTAAAAGTTTTAGTGGGAAAATTGTGGTTAAAATTCATTTACAACCTATTAATAGTATTTAGGATTATTAAAAAGATTAACCATTAAATTATTAAAGCAAACCGCAGCGCCATTTGTTTGCGTATAGACAAACAATTATCAATCACTTCGTAGAAGCATCAACAAATTTTATGTAAATGGTCCTAGTCCGTTGTTTGAAAATATATATATATCATATTTTAACATGAGCACAAATACCTACCAGTGTTTTAAATTTCATTGAAATCGGTTAAGTCGCAGGCACAAACAAAGAAATAAACAAACTTACAAAGAGATTTTTAATATGTTAGATCGCTTTGCGCGTAGCTTAAATAATAAGCGCGTTGACTACTTAGCATGCGATTGATGTGATGAATGAACAGCAAAAGGCTTTCTTAACTTTTGCTCTATTTTCGAAGAAGGGTTTACAGAATAATGAATGGAAATTTCTTTAAAATAACCTCTCGAGTATTATACTCGGCCGCGTGTAATTTTTAAATTGTAATTTTTATGTTGCTATTCTTCAGATTTGGTTCGTAATATATATATATATATATATATATATATATATATATATATATATATATATATATATATATATTTTTATTTTTTATTTTTTTCAATTTAATTAAACGCTACTGTAAATCCAAATTCTAGAGAAAAATAATTTTCAGAGTAGCAGTACTTTTTTCATCCCCTTATTATTTAAAGAACGGATTACACAAGTCTTTTTGTGTAAGAACAGGTTCCAATACATTTAGCAAGTTAATGAAAAACTGATGCTCGATTAAAACGTTCTTCAATTAAAACTAATTAGGATAAGGAAAATTAGCAAACAAAGTCGTTTTTAAGCCTTCTAAATTATAAAAAAATATTACCGGTTCAAGCCAGTGTTTTTTTACCTGCTGCTCGAGTAGATGTTGACAGTTCAATCAATAAGTCCTTTACTGTCTTCTTAATTCCAGTTTCAATTAAAGGTGATAGTAGTCTCTGAGTATAATTTGTATCCTTTAAATATATATAAAGATATTAGATACATTAGATAAGTATACTCGCATAGAATTTGATTAAATAAAAGCTTTGAAAGAAATAAATAAGATTAAAGCCCAATAACATAAAACTGATTTGCACAGAAAATGTTTCCTTCTTTAAAACAATACGATTTTTTTATGACGGTCAAACCAATATATTCAACCACAACGTGAGAACGCTCTACTTAAAATTTAATGGCATTTATTACAACTTGCCGTTAGTTAAAGATAGGATTTTGTTTGCTTGAAAAATAGCCTTGCATTATTAACACTTCCACTTTTTATTGTTATTATAAATAATAATTATATTTAACAAATTAAATATATTAATACAAAGCCTTTTATCGGCACGACATAATCCTGCCTTTAACTATGGTTTCAAATCATCTGATTGAGAGCGCATTACAAATACTTGACCAAAAAGACGTAAAAAATTTTGTTTCCCATCAAATACTTATTAAGGAATATAAGATCATACACTTTTTACATTTTATATCGTCATTTGTTGAAATAGTGATTAAGGTTTTTTCCAAATATTTGATATGTGTGACCCTACCTTTAGACTTTTGTGTTTTTATCAAGTTTTTAAGAATTAAAATTAGACTGTGTATAAAACCCAAGGATTAAATTAGCATCTGAAAAGCCCAAAAATACTCTTTACAACTTCTTCGCCTATTAAAAAAAGAAGCTAAATGTCTCCAATCCGTTGTAACAATATATTGCAAATTAAAATCGTTTTCGTCTTATGCCAAAACTCTAATAATAATTTATTTCGATTCTATCATCGCAGTCTAACTAACCTTGATCACTATAGTTTACTTAAAGGAAAGTAAACCATGTTAAAATAAGATTATTAAAAGCTATCTTAAGAGACTCAGTGTGCGAAAGAATATGAAACCATCTCCAATTCTTTAGCAATAAATCAAAAAAGCTCACTAAAACCACTTATTCTTAAAGGTTCTTAAGAATCAACGCCCGTCTTGCAAATGCTTGCCATACATTTACATTACATTTCCCGGTTAAGATTATGGATAAGAAACATTACTAATTATTGTAAATGTATTATATATCGTTAAAAGATATAAAATCATAGCTTCTATGCACTCACGCACGCTATTCTCTCCTTTTATCTTTGCTGACTTTGCTGAAACATTAGATATAAAAACATCTTCCCTAAGAAATGCCTGTGCTTTAAAATGTTATGTAAGTGTTTTGCTTTAATGCAAAAGACATACATTTAGAAGTGTATTCAGATTTATCCACAATATAATTTCCAGCAACAGTATTTGAATGAATATTTATGCAACCTAATGCTTCTCACATGAGCAAATTGTGCAAGTTAGCCCGAAAAAGTTTGTAGCTTAGTTACAGGATCCTTTAAATTTTATTTTGGAGAAATCTTCACAATATTAGCTTAGATCGAAAAAATCTTAACTCTCACCTCCCCTATTATGAGCTTTCCCGAGCAAAATATACGCCTGTTGGGAATGACTTCAGCCGTTCTACCAATACCTAGTCGCACGATGAAAAAAATATTCACCCTTATCTTGGTTGTCGCAGGCGTATTTAGTCGACTGTCGTAGTCGTAGTCGAATTTAAAATGCATTGGTATCGTGTAAAATTTTCTACTACGACAATTTTGTAAAAGAATCATAGTGTAACAAATGACACCAAATTAAAGGGTGTGAAGATAAATACCTCAGTTAAATACGTCCTACAAAAATGTTAAATACGTTCCACATAATGCTAACTGCGCTGATAAAGTTACATGTACATTAAAAAAAAACTTTTAATCTATGAATATTAAAGAAAAAAAATAATTAAAAATTTTACAAAAACAAAAAAAAACATTCTTGGCTCCATTATACCCGTCTAACGTTTTAAGAGAAAAGAAAAAAAAAATATAAAAAAGAGCATATTTTGAAGTGGACCAAGTGGGTATTTAGAGAAGACATGAATCGGGTCACCGGCATAGTGGGAGTAGCTTAGGACTGGTAGATTCCAGCAGTGTGCAACCTACGTCTAGATTCAGCCCGATATCGGAGATATAAATTTTTGAAAATTTTGCTTTTAGAGAAAAATAATATGAAAAAGAGCATATTTTAAAGTGGACCAAGTGGGTATTTAGAGAAGACATGAATCGGGTCACCGGCATAGTGGGAGTAGCTTAGGACTAGTAGATTCCAGCAGTGTGCAATCTACGTCTGGATTCAGCCTGATATCGGAGATATAAGTTTTTGAAAATTTTGCTTTTAGAGAAAAATAATATGAAAAAAGAGCATATTTTGAAGTGGACCAAATGGGTATTTAGAGAAGACATGAATCGGGTCACCGGCATAGTGGGAGTAGCTTAGGACTAGTAGATTCAACCAGTGTGCAATCTACGTCTAGATTCAGCCCGATGTCGGAGATATAAATTTTTGAAAATTTAGCTTTTAGAGAAAATTAATATGAAAAAAGAGCATATTTTGAAGTGGAACAAATGGGTATTTAGAGAAGACATGAATCCGGTCACCGGCATAGTGGGTGTAGCTTAGGTCTAGTAGATTCCAGCAGTGTGCAATCTACGTCTAGATTCAGCCCGATATCGAAGATATAAATTTTTGAAAATTTTGCTTTTAGAGAAAAATAATATGAAAAAATAGCATATTTTGAAGTGGACCAAATGGGTATTTAGAGAAGACATGAATCGGGTCACCGGCATAATGGGAGTAGCTTAGGACCGGTAGATTCCAACAGTGTGCAATCTACGTCTAGATTCAGCCCGATATCGGAGATATAAATTTTTGAAAATTTTGCTTTTAGAGAAATTTAACATGAAAAAAGAGCATATTTTGAAGTGGACCAAATTGGTATTTAGAGAAGACATAAATCGGGTCACCGGCATAGTGGGAGTAGCTTAGGATTAGTAGATTCCAACAGTGTGCAATCTACGTCTAGATGCAGCCCGATATCGAAGATATAAATTTTTGAAAATTTTGCTTTTAGAGAAAAATAATATGAAAAAATAGCATATTTTGAAGTGGACCAAATGGGTATTTAGAGAAGACATGAATCGGGTCACCGGCATAATGGGAGTAGCTTAGGACCGGTAGATTCCAACAGTGTGCAATCTACGTCTAGATTCAGCCCGATATCGGAGATATAAATTTTTGAAAATTTTGCTTTTAGAGAAATTTAATATGAAAAAAGAGCATATTTTGAAGTGGACCAAATTGGTATTTAGAGAAGACATGAATCGGGTCACCGGCATAGTGGGAGTAGCTTAGGATTAGTAGATTCCAACAGTGTGCAATCTACGTCTAGATGCAGCCCGATATCGAAGATATAAATTTTTGAAAATTTTGCTTTTAGAGAAAAATAATATGAAAAAAGAGCATATTTTGAAGTGGACCAAATGGGTATTTAGAGTAGACATGAATCGGGTCACCGGCATAGCGGAAGCAGCTTAGGACTAGTTGATTCCAGCAGTGTGCAATCTACGTCTGGACTCAGCCCGATATCGGAGATATAAATTTTTGAAAATTTTGCTTTTAGAGAAAAATAATATAAAAAAAGAGCATATTTTGAAGTGGACCAAATGGGTATTTAGAGAAGACATGAATCGGGTCACCGGCATAATGGGAGTAGCTGAGGACTAGTCGATTCCAGCAGTGTGCAACCTACGTCTAGATTCAGCCCGATATCGGAGATATAAATTTTTGAAAATTTTGCTTTTAGAGAAAATTAATATGAAAAAAGAGCATATTTTGAAGTGGACCAAACGGGTATTTAGAGAAGACATAAATCGGGTCACCGGCATAGTGGGAGTAGCCCAGGACTAGTAGATTTCAGCAGTGTACAATCTACGTCTAGGTTCAGCCCGATATCGGAGATATAAATTTTTGAAAATTTTGCTTTCATGTTTCATGTTTAAACATTTTTAAAATGTTGACTGTTCAACCTTTCTTTTGTACTGCTGCATACCGATTATTCGATAGAAACCGCGGATGTTTGCTAATAGTGTATACGATTCGTTGTGTGTTTTGCAAATCAAAAATGATTTAAGATCACGATCGTATAATCCCTGCATAATTTGTATTTTTGTTTCCGAAAAAAAGCTTTAAATCGTCGTACTTAGCTTTAAGTAATTCACTTTTTTCCTGTCGCTAATTTAGTAAAGCAGACCACTGCTCTTGCAAAGTTCGTATTCCTAGCGAATAAAATCAATCAATCGCACTATCTACTAAGTTTGAGCGTACTTATTCGAGTCTAAAGGAATCGGACCAGTTTTGCAAGTCGACCATACCTTTTATTGATTCTAACCACTCATTGGCATTTGCCTCGGAGCCTTTACTTACAAATTTCTTTATTGATTTATGTAAATCAGGAACAACGTTAAAATTTGCGGTCCCAGTACCCATTGCATTTGTTTTATTGTTCAGCGTAATTGTTCTTATTAAATCAGCGTTCTGCTCCAATAGCCTTATCTTTATGTCACCTGACGCACTTTGCTGTCCATCCGAATTCATAATTCCTCTAGAACGAACACTCTCCCACTTTCACTCATATCACCCTTTAAGTAGCCTCTTGATAAAACACAAAACACTAGGATGTACAGGGAGTTTACCAAACTAGTCCAGCTCCAATCTCAGCAAAACAAAAAAGAACTCATGCAGAGCAACGCTCGGCAGATTCAATAATAGAAAACTTTTATGGACACCTAATCCTACTTCTAATTGTTAAATTTTAGCTTTTAAGTCGTTTATTCTATCTTATTTCTTTACAAATTGTTCCTCGAAGGATCCAGAACAAATTGAATTGAATTTTACACGCGGCTTCTAAACTTGTTTTTAAGTAAATCGTTTATTAACAACTACGAAAAAAATATTGCCAAATAGACTCTTAAAAGTACCAATTTTAAGAACAATAATAATATCAATATAACAAAAACAACACTAATAATAATCACTATAATACTAATAAAAAATAATTTAAATGTAAGAGTTTCATAAAAACAATATCATACTCTAATAATCTGATCACCGCATTTGATATCGAGTAAAATCTATCCTTATTTTTCATTTTGGTATCATTGCACTCGATATCGTATGATAAGTGTCGTAATTTGGGATAAAAACACTCGATGTTAGGGAATCAAGTTTTTAGTTGTTTATTATAAAATAAATTTGTTGGCATAAATTAGAATAATTTTCTGCTTTTACTTTTATTACCATTTGTTGGCATTAGACTTATGTTAAAAATTGATTACATTTTCTTAGAAGTTGCGATTGGATACATATATCGTATATGACGATTAGCTTACTCAACACGCAGCAAAATATTATTTGACACGATAGTACACTCTACATCGTATGCGGTGATTAGACCACAGGTTTGCCCGCAACGCTGCGTCACATTAACGAAAGGGTACCTTAATACACGTAGTCTAGGTAAGGAAAATGGAATAGATGATCCCCAACATGTGAGTTTACGTAAGAGTAATAAGACCTTAACTTATCGTTATACGGCAAAATTTACTAATTACAACAGTTTAATTACAATTAAGGCGCAAATATAAGGTAGGTAGGTAGGTAATAGTCAGAATAGAAATGTAAAGTCACTTCGTAAAACAAAACGACTAAAAACGCTCGACTTGAGATGACAGATATAGCTTGTTGCCTTGTAGTCTATGGCTGCCATAGAAAAGCACATAAAGTCACAGACTTGAAAATTTTATTAATTTCAATATTTTGGTTTACCAGCAAAACTATTGTTAATAAATTAAATAAAGATAAAAAATAAATTTTAGTTTTACAATACTTTTGCTCACCTCGTTATAAATTCGCACTGGAATGTGTCTAAACGTTTCTTGTTCTCCGCTTGCTTCCATAAGTCTGCGATTAACTGCCCAAAATTGGTCAAACTTGTCATTTAGAAGACCAATCCACAATTGATTATGCTCTTTCTTTTGCATCGATGAGATAACTTGTCCTCGATGTTTCAGAACATCTGCTTCTTTTAAACATGACATAAAGTATGACTCCAATAAATCTCTGCAAAAAAATAAAAAAGTCGTTTCAACATTTTGTTTGAATCTACTGTTATTTTGCGATTTATTTAGAATTTTTTTGTATATGCTTATAGTTTTTAAAACAAGGGTGTGAAGATAAATACGTCAGTTAAATACGTCCTACAAAAATGTTAAATACGTTCCACATAATACTAACTGCGCTGATAAAGTTACGTGTACATTAAAAGAACTATTAAGCTATGAATAATTAAAATTATTATAGAAAAAAATTATTAAAATTTTACAAAAACAAAAAAAAAAAACATTGTTGGCTCCATTATACCTTAAAAAAAAACATATGAAAAAAGAACATATTTTGAAGTGGACCAATTGGGTATTTAGAGAAGACATGAATCGGGTCACCGGCGTAGCAGGAGTAGCCTAGGACTAATATATTCCAGCAGTGTAAAATCTACGTCTAGATTCAGCTCGATATCGGAGATATAAAATGTTGGAAATTTTGCTTTTAGAGAAAAAACATATGAAAAAGAGCATATTTTGAAGTGGACCAAGTGGGTATTTAGAGAAGACATGAATCGGGTCACCGGCATAGTGGGAGTAGCTTAGGACCAGTAGATTCCAACAGTGTGCAATCTACGTCTAGATTCAGCTCGATATCGGAGATATAAAATGTTGGAAATTTTGCTTTTAAAAAAAAAAATTATGAAAAAAGAGCATATTTTGAAGTGAACCAAGTGGGTATTTAGAGAAGACATGAATCGGGTCACCGCCATAGTGGGAGTAGCCTAGGACTAGTAGATTCCAGCAGTGTAAAATCTACGTCTGGATTCAGCCCTATATCCCAAAGCGATAATGATCTTTTCTACAAAAATAAATACACTGATCATACTTTGATTGTGTTAGTCCAAAATCTTTAATAACAGAATCAGTTCTTTTAAACCATTGTCTACCAGCTTGTTTGAGACCATAGATAGCTTTATTTATGTACACTGCAGTGTGTATTAGCTCTGTCCATAGACTTTCTGGTAAACCTGATTCTAACATTAAACAACGCGCCATTTCTACTAATGTTCTGTTCATTTTTTCCGCGACGCCATTTTGTTGAGGGTATAAACTGTTGTCAATTGCCTTTTAATTCCACAGTCTTTTATAAATTTTGTAAAACTCATACCAACTAATTCTGCACCATTATCGCTTCTTAAAACTTTTATATTTTTTCCAGTCTGCGTTTCTACCATTTTCTTGAATTCCATAAATTTTTCTAAATATTGATTTTTGTTGCGTATAAAATATACAAAAACTTTGCGGGAATAATCATCAATAAATGTTGCAAAATACAAACTTCCACCAAGAGATTCAATTCTCATGGGACCGCAAAGATCAGTATAAACTAGCGCAAGTATTTCAGAAGTAGATTTTTCAATCTTAAGAGGAAAAGGTAAACTTGTTTGCTTACCACGAATACATGATAAACAATCGATTGCCTCAGCTTTTAGTTTAGGTAATCCCTTAACCATTTCATCTTTATGCAGTTTTACTAATTGCTTCATATTTAAGTGACCGTATCTTTTGTGCCATAACACTGCCACTGTATCATATTTTCAACATTTTTGTATCAATTGTTCATCTTCATCCCTTCGATGATTTCATTTCTCTCTTTATAAACTACTACTTCATTTCGTTTCATAACAACCGTACAACCATTATCAGTCAATTTGCTGGTTGATAAAAGATTGCATTGTAAATCTGGGACATAAAGAGTATTACATAAACCTAATTCTTGATTCTTACCACTTGCCTTAAGCATTATCTTGACTTTTTTAGTACCTTTAATATTCAATTCAATATCATCTGCCAGTCTAACTTTGCCTCTAAACTGTGTATCTATAATTTCGAATAAAGACTTTTGATTGCACATATGAGATAACGCACCACTATCAATTATCCATGTTTCAGGGGAACTACTACAATATGTTGTCTCGCTTAAAGTAAGTAAGACTTCACTTGACATTCCAAGTCTTTGGTTTTGTTCTACATATCGAGCTGGATATTCCAGCAATGTTTTGCTTTATGACCTTTTTTTCCACATCGAAAACATTTATAAATAAATTTTATAATAGAGGAAAGGAACAAGTGGAAAACTCGGAGCGCAAGGAATTTTTGTTTATAAGTAGTCTGATAAAGTTTGTTCTTATGTGATCAGGGTCTTATAGAAATGTGTTTATGCCAATGCAGTATTTTTTAAAAATTTCTCTCTGATTTGAAGAAGAAGCTTCTTGTTTATAATAGCTTGTTTGCGATAGAGTGGCATTTCATACCCCCAGATGAACTACATGTGGTTCACCTTTGGAAATCTGGTGTCAAAAGTTTTAACACAGTTAAAGAAAATCTCGTACGCTCAATAGTTTTCGTTTGAGGAGTTTACGAACATGCTTAATCGAATAGAAGCATGCTTAAATTCGAGACCTTTATGTCTGATATTTCTTTGAGTCAGGCTAGCAGAGTGTACTTTGCCACCAGTTTTCGATTCGATAGTACCTAAAAGAGCTTCATAGTTTTAAGTCAGAGAAAGAGACCAAAATTCTTGCAAAAGCAGTGTTTTCGGAAAAATCTGTATAATTTTTTAAAACACTTAGTATAAATATATAGCGTTTAATAAAAACGCTATTAAAAGTCTACTCCAATATTTTTTTTCTACATCACTTTAATTTTTTAAACATTGTCAGAAATATGTACATTTTTTTGTGTTAACATTGTGAATGTGGGTAGTGGGTAAGTGAATAAAAAAGTTCGGTTGTGGTAACAGGATGTCGCTAGGTTACAAATTTTCAAACTCAACGTCCCACACATTTGGCCCATGATGTGCTCTCTAAGCCTAAAGGCACGACCACCTAATTTCGCAGGTCTCTCGAAGTGACTATTCATAATTAAAATACAAAAGATTTGCATTATGGAACGGTTCAATTTTTCGTTAAAGACACTGAAAATTGTTTTGAGCAGAACTTGAAATTCTCACTTCTTTTGTAATAAGGTTTATAGCCCTAAAAAGCAAAAAGTTTAACGAAAAAAAAAAAATAATAAACCATGTGTTATTATATTTATATATTTACTTTGAATCAAATTTCACCAAAACCTCCTCCGGGAACTTTGAAAAATGTATTGTTAAACACCATGGCTGGCAATCATCTTCAGTATACAAGTCATGCAAAATTCCTAAAAATAAAAACCCATTTAGTGTTTATTTTAACATAAAACAAGCAAAAACTTTTTTTTAATAAAAGATCAGTCGTAATAACATGTATAATAAATAGATTTAACTTATTATAGTCTAGCTTAACTGTCATTAAAACCACCTTATAACCAATGACAAACGAAAACTGAATATCACGACTTCATAGTCATTATCAAGATACAAGATACTAAGAAATGAAAAAAATAAATTTCAACTTAAAATTTAAGTCAGAAAATCACTTGACATTTGTTTTAAAATTACATTGCAATTAAAAAAGATTGTTCAACAACATAGAGTTGTTTCATTAATTATAAATACGTTGCACTTTTTCCTGTGATAAAATTAAAATTATAATTTAAATAATATCACCCAATTATTTAGACATAACTACCCCAAAAAATTTTGACATTCACAAGATAATTTTTGATTTGCAGTTTTAAAATGTGTAATGGGTTAATCCTTTTCATAATTATTTTTATAAAAAGACGAGCGTAAAAGAGCTTCTTACGGCTCGTTGTGGCTAAGGTGTGCAGCCAGATGCTTATTCTACCATTCGCTTAGTAATGGAGAAGAAAATGCACATATATCAAGTATTTGAATAGTGATATACAAACTTAAGATTTACTGCCAACAACCGCAAGTTTTATTGATAAACATACGCCCGAAAAAGTGTTAAAGTTGCATAAAACCATATGTAGAATAAAAACACTACAATAAGGAGTGGCACTCAAAAGTGGATCTCGTTGTAAAAAGTTGTTGTTTCGAACAATCTACCAACAAAGCTTACCTTATAAAGCCACTAATGAAAAACATTACGCTCAATAGCAGTTAACGTTGGTTACTTAAAAATTGCATTTAAAAACAAGTAAGAGTGCTATATTCGGCTCTGCCCATTCTTATATCCGCTTTAGCATATATGTGTGGTGTTTTGCCTACAGCCTTGAATCACATGGGCCGATCTTGCTACTTTTTAATAGCAAAATTACTATGTTTGATGGATTGGCGTATTTATATGTTCTCAAGTTCATCTAGTTTTTTTACAAAATTTATTTCAACCCGAGCATAGGCGGACAGACGGACATCGCTCAATCGACTTCCATTAAGAGCCGATGACATTTAATTATTTTTTTCTCATTTTTATTATTTGTTTTTTTTTTTTTTTTGATTGGAGTTACTGCACTAAACTAGATTTAGGGCTCTCTTTATTTTAACTTTCGTTTGTATTTACAGACATTAAAAAACAAATTTTTTAAAAGTTTACGTAAATTTATGTTGTTTTTATCATAAGTGTAAAGTAATTTCTATAATTTTTTCTTATGAAAGTCCAAAACGGGTAGATCTAAGCAATGTACTCCAGTACGTAGGGAAATCATAAAAAATGTCCATAAAAAAGGTGAAAGCTATAGAAAAAATGCCGCAATTGTTGGGTGCTCTAAAAAAATCGTGAAAAATGCAATAAAATTTGGGTATAAAGAAAAAAAAGAGAAAGAACGCCAAAAATCACAGAAGCTATGAAAAGAAAAATTCTACGCAATTAAAAAAGGACCCATTCGTAACATCTATCGCTCTAAAAAAAGAATATAATCTCGATGTAGCAACTTCAACATTGCGAAAGACATTAATTAAAAATAATTTGAGTCAAAAAGTGCAAGAAAAGTTCCATTCCCTAAAAAATATCATTTGAAAAATAGGTTGAAGTTTGCCAAAGAACATGTGAGCTTGCCTGCTAGAAAGTGGCGAAATATTTTATGGTCTGATGAATCAAAAATAAATTTATTTAACTCTGACAGCAGCAGTCACTGTGTACGAAGACCAGTGAACACTGAACATCTTCCCCAATACACTATAAAGGCCATTAAACACGGTGGCGGAAATATTTTTTACACAAATCTGCTTAAAAATTTCATGATGCCTTACGCGGAAGGGAAAATGCCGCTTCGATGGGTGTTTCAGCAAGACAATAACCCGAACACTCCGAAGCAAGCAAAAAATTGGTGTAAAAGCAATAGGGTTGATGTTTTAAGGTGGCCTGCTCAGTCGCTAGACCTAATTCCCTTTGAAAACTTGTGGAGGATAGTTAAATTAGCTCCTAAAGGAAAGCATGCAAAAAATAAAAATCACATGTGGGCATTAGTAAACGAAGCTTTGAACAATATTTCAATTGAGACAAGCCAAAAACTTGTAGATTCTATGCCAAAACGTTGCTCAGCCGTTATCAAAAATTAAGGATATTTAGCTAAGTACTGAGGTAATTTTTAATCATTTCTTACAATTGTTTTTTTTTTTTGGATAGTTAAAGTGGATGTCTCTATTTTTTTGGCACACCTTAAATAGTATATTACGATGTTTCTACGCATATATGTATTTCTTTTTAAGTTATTAAAAAAAAAGAAATATAGTAATTTAGTTCGTCAGTTGTTTGGTCACACAATAATAAAAACCTTTACAATTGTTATTAAGATTTAGTTTGAAATTTCTCTTTGGTAATTTGTAGCTCTATTTTATCGACCACTACTATATGTATGTATATATTAATTGCAAATTGTAATAAAGAAAATCTAAAGAGGTTAATATATCATTTTGTTCAAAATACTATTTTTTTAAGTGCTTGATGCGAAAATTTAATTGTTCTAATAGTTCAGGCAGCTACATTTCGTAATTTCAGCCGAAACCAACTTAAAAATACATATGAAATTTCGCAAATCATCTTGTTTTACTTATTTTAAAGGTATTAACTTCAAAATACGATTAGCAACGCTGTTTTTGTGTTAAATACTGCTTTGTGTACAACTATGAACATATTTACAAGAATAAAAGTTCAAATGTACATACATCGATATCTACAAACATACATATATGTATAATAACATTAATGGTGGATTATAAAAATTGCAAGAACTTTAATAATTATAATAATGAATGAAACTGATTTAATTCTGCAGAGCGGATTGTTTTTATTCTGACATCTTTTTATTTCACACGCTCCAGTATTAATTTTATTTTTAATATTGATAGCTTCTAATTTGACTAATAATTGTTATTTATATTCTTTTCATTTTGTACAATATTTTTATGCAAGGGAATAAAATAATACTTGTATAAATGATAACGGACAGTTGTTTCTGAAATTAACTCAAGTGCCAAATGAGTCTATCGAAAAACGATATGAAGAAAGATTAAAAAAAAATAGATAATGAGAAAGATGTGCAAAGATATAAAAAAAGTTGTAACAGAATAAACATCAAACAAAATAAAACAAACGCTGATGCCAGCTACTAGTAAACAAGTGCCATTAATATTAGAACAAACAAAAAAAACAGAATGTTGTAAACAAAGGAAGAATTAAATAGTAAAGTTAATCCAGTCAATTTGAAAATAACTAATATTGAATTGTGAAATAAAAGTAAACAAAACATATGAATATAAAAAGAAAAACTGAACACATATTCGTAGGTTGGAAAAAATGCAGAATTTTTGATTGCACTGATGTAAGGAGATGCTTTAAATGCAAGGGATTTAATTATGTAGCAAATGACTGTAAAATCAGGAAATATGTGTTAAATGCTATGGAAATCTAAATCCAAGATATTTAATAGAGAAACAACAAATAAATGAATAAATTGTATAACGATTAATCAAAACTGAAACATGGGATTAGATGAAAATCATGGGACTTATAGCAGGAAGTGTAAAGTGTATCAAAATAAACTTAAAATAAAAAACAAAAATATGGGTTTATCCTTTTAAGAATTATATACAGTGAATCAATAAAGTTTAGGCACATCATGATTTTCAAGAGTAATTGCTCAATTATCTGGGATCTGCTTAATAAATAATAAAATAATAATGATTGCGTATTAAAGATAGATGTGTTTATTGACTACTCAACACAAAAAATAATCCGTATTTTATTATATCTTACAAGGCTTTAAAACTTAAAAAACACAGTAAGTCTAAGTAAAAAAATTTTTGAGAAATACTGCATTTATGGGCTTTGATCGCTAGTATAACGGTAAATTTGCACGTGGTTATTTAAATCATGTTTCTGCACATGGTAAATTCTCAGTAGGCGAGCTTTAAATGTAAAAAAGTTTTTCTTCGTATTTAATTCGTGGCGAAAACAGCAAAATGAGCAATCGTTCAGGAATTTCCGTAGATGTTCGTAAAATTATTATAAATCTTCATGCGCAGGGAAAATCCTATCGAGAAATTGGTGTTATTGTACAGAGGCCCCATACTAGTGTAAGAAACATCATAAAACATAAAACTAGCAATTTAGAACGTGAGAGTAGAAGTGGACGTCCAAAAAAATTTACACCACGCCAGGAGCGGATGATTGTTGCTGCAAAGCAAAGTTTCAATGAAAACTTTAATCCACAAACAATAAGAAATACGCTGCACAGAGCTGGCTATCACGGAAGAGTTCCCCGTCGCAAACCGTGTCATTCCGGTATTAACAAGAAAAAAAGGTTAGAGTTTGCAAAACTCCACATTAATCAGCCTCAAACCTTCTGGAACAGCGTGATATTTAGCGATGAGTCAAAGTTTAACATTTTTAGCTCAGATGGTCCACCAAAAATTTGGCGAAAAGCGAACAAATAGCTTCAATAAAATAATCTTATTAAGACTGTTAAGCACGGTGGCGGCAACGTTATGGTCTGGGGGTGCATGGCGGCATCTGGAGTGGGAAATCTTGTCTTTATAGTTGATAAAATGGACAAGCACTCTTATTTAAATATTTTAAAAGAAAATTTATTTCCAAGTGTTGTGAAGCTGGGCTTAGATGGGAAATTCTTGTTTCAACAAGATAATGACCCAAAACATTCTTCATATCTTGTACAGAAGCTATGAAAAGAAAAATTCTACGCAATTAAAAAAGGACCCATTCGTAACATCTATCGCTCTAAAAAAAGAATATAATCTCGATGTAGCAACTTCAACATTGCGAAAGACATTAATTAAAAATAATTTGAGTCAAAAAGTGCAAGAAAAGTTCCATTCCCTAAAAAATATCATTTGAAAAATAGGTTGAAGTTTGCCGAAGAACATGTGAGCTTGCCTGCTAGAAAGTGGCGAAATATTTTATGGTCTGATGAATTAAAAATAAATTTATTTAACTCTGACAGCAGCAGTCACTGTGTACGAAGACCAGTGAACACTGAACATCTTCCCCAATACACTATAAAGGCCATTAAACACGGTGGCGGAAATATTTTTTACACAAATCTGCTTAAAAATTTCATGATGCCTTACGCGGAAGGGAAAATGCCGCTTCGATGGGTGTTTCAGCAAGACAATAACCCGAACACTCCGAAGCAAGCAAAAAATTGGTGTAAAAGCAATAGGGTTGATGTTTTAAGGTGGCCTGCTCAGTCGCTAGACCTAATTTCCTTTGAAAACTTGTGGAGGATAGTTAAATTAGCTCCTAAAGGAAAGCATGCAAAAAATAAAAATCACATGTGGGCATTAGTAAACGAAGCTTTGAACAATATTTCAATTGAGACAAGCCAAAAACTTGTAGATTCTATGCCAAAACGTTGCTCAGCCGTTATCAAAAATTAAGGATATTTAGCTAAGTACTGAGGTAATTTTTAATCATTTCTTACAATTGTTTTTTTTTTTTGGATAGTTAAAGTGGATGTCTCTATTTTTTTGGCACACCTTAAATAGTATATTACGATGTTTCTACGCATATATGTATTTCTTTTTAAGTTATTAAAAAAAAAGAAATATAGTAATTTAGTTCGTCAGTTGTTTGGTCACACAATAATAAAAACCTTTACAATTGTTATTAAGATTTAGTTTGAAATTTCTCTTTGGTAATTTGTAGCTCTATTTTATCGACCACTACTATATGTATGTATATATTAATTGCAAATTGTAATAAAGAAAATCTAAAGAGGTTAATATATCATTTTGTTCAAAATACTATTTTTTTAAGTGCTTGATGCGAAAATTTAATTGTTCTAATAGTTCAGGCAGCTACATTTCGTAATTTCAGCCGAAACCAACTTAAAAATACATATGAAATTTCGCAAATCATCTTGTTTTACTTATTTTAAAGGTATTAACTTCAAAATACGATTAGCAACGCTGTTTTTGTGTTAAATACTGCTTTGTGTACAACTATGAACATATTTACAAGAATAAAAGTTCAAATGTACATACATCGATATCTACAAACATACATATATGTATAATAACATTAATGGTGGATTATAAAAATTGCAAGAACTTTAATAATTATAATAATGAATGAAACTGATTTAATTCTGCAGAGCGGATTGTTTTTATTCTGACATCTTTTTATTTCACACGCTCCAGTATTAATTTTATTTTTAATATTGATAGCTTCTAATTTGACTAATAATTGTTATTTATATTCTTTTCATTTTGTACAATATTTTTATGCAAGGGAATAAAATAATACTTGTATAAATGATAACGGACAGTTGTTTCTGAAATTAACTCAAGTGCCAAATGAGTCTATCGAAAAACGATATGAAGAAAGATTAAAAAAAAATAGATAATGAGAAAGATGTGCAAAGATATAAAAAAAGTTGTAACAGAATAAACATCAAACAAAATAAAACAAACGCTGATGCCAGCTACTAGTAAACAAGTGCCATTAATATTAGAACAAACAAAAAAAACAGAATGTTGTAAACAAAGGAAGAATTAAATAGTAAAGTTAATCCAGTCAATTTGAAAATAACTAATATTGAATTGTGAAATAAAAGTAAACAAAACATATGAATATAAAAAGAAAAACTGAACACATATTCGTAGGTTGGAAAAAATGCAGAATTTTTGATTGCACTGATGTAAGGAGATGCTTTAAATGCAAGGGATTTAATTATGTAGCAAATGACTGTAAAATCAGGAAATATGTGTTAAATGCTATGGAAATCTAAATCCAAGATATTTAATAGAGAAACAACAAATAAATGAATAAATTGTATAACGATTAATCAAAACTGAAACATGGGATTAGATGAAAATCATGGGACTTATAGCAGGAAGTGTAAAGTGTATCAAAATAAACTTAAAATAAAAAACAAAAATATGGGTTTATCCTTTTAAGAATTATATACAGTGAATCAATAAAGTTTAGGCACATCATGATTTTCAAGAGTAATTGCTCAATTATCTGGGATCTGCTTAATAAATAATAAAATAATAATGATTGCGTATTGAAGATAGATGTGTTTATTGACTACTCAACACAAAAAATAATCCGTATTTTATTATATCTTACAAGGCTTTAAAACTTAAAAAACACAGTAAGTCTAAGTAAAAAAATTTTTGAGAAATACTGCATTTATGGGCTTTGATCGCTAGTATAACGGTAAATTTGCACGTGGTTATTTAAATCATGTTTCTGCACATGGTAAATTCTCAGTAGGCGAGCTTTAAATGTAAAAAAGTTTTTCTTCGTATTTAATTCGTGGCGAAAACAGCAAAATGAGCAATCGTTCAGGAATTTCCGTAGATGTTCGTAAAATTATTATAAATCTTCATGCGCAGGGAAAATCCTATCGAGAAATTGGTGTTATTGTACAGAGGCCCCATACTAGTGTAAGAAACATCATAAAACATAAAACTAGCAATTTAGAACGTGAGAGTAGAAGTGGACGTCCAAAAAAATTTACACCACGCCAGGAGCGGATGATTGTTGCTGCAAAGCAAAGTTTCAATGAAAACTTTAATCCACAAACAATAAGAAATACGCTGCACAGAGCTGGCTATCACGGAAGAGTTCCCCGTCGCAAACCGTGTCATTCCGGTATTAACAAGAAAAAAAGGTTAGAGTTTGCAAAACTCCACATTAATCAGCCTCAAACCTTTTGGAACAGCGTGATATTTAGCGATGAGTCAAAGTTTAACATTTTTAGCTCAGATGGTCCACCAAAAATTTGGCGAAAAGCGAACAAATAGCTTCAATAAAAAAATCTTATTAAGACTGTTAAGCACGGTGGCGGCAACGTTATGGTCTGGGGGTGCATGGCGGCATCTGGAGTGGGAAATCTTGTCTTTATAGTTGATAAAATGGACAAGCACTCTTATTTAAATATTTTAAAAGAAAATTTATTTCCAAGTGTTGTGAAGCTGGGCTTAGATGGGAAATTCTTGTTTCAACAAGATAATGACCCAAAACATTCTTCATATCTTGTACAGAAGCTATGAAAAGAAAAATTCTACGCAATTAAAAAAGGACCCATTCGTAACATCTATCGCTCTAAAAAAAAGAATATAATCTCGATGTAGCAACTTCAACATTGCGAAAGACATTAATTAAAAATAATTTGAGTCAAAAAGTGCAAGAAAAGTTCCATTCCCTAAAAAATATCATTTGAAAAATAGGTTGAAGTTTGCCGAAGAACATGTGAGCTTGCCTGCTAGAAAGTGGCGAAATATTTTATGGTCTGATGAATTAAAAATAAATTTATTTAACTCTGACAGCAGCAGTCACTGTGTACGAAGACCAGTGAACACTGAACATCTTCCCCAATACACTATAAAGGCCATTAAACACGGTGGCGGAAATATTTTTTACACAAATCTGCTTAAAAATTTCATGATGCCTTACGCGGAAGGGAAAATGCCGCTTCGATGGGTGTTTCAGCAAGACAATAACCCGAACACTCCGAAGCAAGCAAAAAATTGGTGTAAAAGCAATAGGGTTGATGTTTTAAGGTGGCCTGCTCAGTCGCCAGACCTAATTCCCTTTGAAAACGTGTGGAGGATAGTTAAATTAGCTCCTAAAGGAAAGCATGCAAAAAATAAAAATCACATGTGGGCATTAGTAAACGAAGCTTTGAACAATATTTCAATTGAGACAAGCCAAAAACTTGTAGATTCTATGCCAAAACGTTGCTCAGCCGTTATCAAAAATTAAGGATATTTAGCTAAGTACTGAGGTAATTTTTAATCATTTCTTACAATTGTTTTTTTTTTTTTTGGATAGTTAAAGTGGATGTCTCTATTTTTTTGGCACACCTTAAATAGTATATTACGATGTTTCTACGCATATATGTATTTCTTTTTAAGTTATTAAAAAAAAAAAGAAATATAGTAATTTAGTTCGTCAGTTGTTTGGTCACACAATAATAAAAACCTTTACAATTGTTATTAAGATTTAGTTTGAAATTACTCTTTGGTAATTTGTAGCTCTATTTTATCGACCACTACTATATATATGTATATATTAATTGCAAATTGTAATAAAGAAAATCTAAAGAGGTTAATATATCATTTTGTTCAAAATACTATTTTTTTAAGTGCTTGATGCGAAAATTTAATTGTTCTAATAGTTCAGGCAGCTACATTTCGTAATTTCAGCCGAAACCAACTTAAAAATACATATGAAATTTCGCAAATCATCTTGTTTTACTTATTTTAAAGGTATTAACTTCAAAATACGATTAGCAACGCTGTTTTTGTGTTAAATACTGCTTTGTGTACAACTATGAACATATTTACAAGAATAAAAGTTCAAATGTACATACATCGATATCTACAAACATACATATATGTATAATAACATTAATGGTGGATTATAAAAATTGCAAGAACTTTAATAATTATAATAATGAATGAAACTGATTTAATACTGCAGAGCGGATTGTTTTTATTCTGACATCTTTTTATTTCACACGCTCCAGTATTAATTTTATTTTTAATATTGATAGCTTCTAATTTGACTAATAATTGTTATTTATATTCTTTTCATTTTGTACAATATTTTTATGCAAGGGAATAAAATAATACTTGTATAAATGATAACGGACAGTTGTTTCTGAAATTAACTCAAGTGCCAAATGAGTCTATCGAAAAACGATATGAAGAAAGATTAAAAAAAAAAATAGATAATGAGAAAGATGTGCAAAGATATAAAAAAAGTTGTAACAGAATAAACATCAAACAAAATAAAACAAACGCTGATGCCAGCTACTAGTAAACAAGTGCCATTAATATTAGAACAAACAAAAAAAACAGAATGTTGTAAACAAAGGAAGAATTAAATAGTAAAGTTAATCCAGTCAATTTGAAAATAACTAATATTGAATTGTGAAATAAAAGTAAACAAAACATATGAATATAAAAAGAAAAACTGAACACATATTCGTAGGTTGGAAAAAATGCAGAATTTTTGATTGCACTGATGTAAGGAGATGCTTTAAATGCAAGGGATTTAATTATGTAGCAAATGACTGTAAAATCAGGAAATATGTGTTAAATGCTATGGAAATCTAAATCCAAGATATTTAATAGAGAAACAACAAATAAATGAATAAATTGTATAACGATTAATCAAAACTGAAACATGGGATTAGATGAAAATCATGGGACTTATAGCAGGAAGTGTAAAGTGTATCAAAATAAACTTAAAATAAAAAACAAAAATATGGGTTTATCCTTTTAAGAATTATATACAGTGAATCAATAAAGTTTAGGCACATCATGATTTTCAAGAGTAATTGCTCAATTATCTGGGATCTGCTTAATAAATAATAAAATAATAATGATTGCGTATTGAAGATAGATGTGTTTATTGACTACTCAACACAAAAAATAATCCGTATTTTATTATATCTTACAAGGCTTTAAAACTTAAAAAACACAGTAAGTCTAAGTAAAAAAATTTTTGAGAAATACTGCATTTATGGGCTTTGATCGCTAGTATAACGGTAAATTTGCACGTGGTTATTTAAATCATGTTTCTGCACATGGTAAATTCTCAGTAGGCGAGCTTTAAATGTAAAAAAGTTTTTCTTCGTATTTAATTCGTGGCGAAAACAGCAAAATGAGCAATCGTTCAGGAATTTCCGTAGATGTTCGTAAAATTATTATAAATCTTCATGCGCAGGGAAAATCCTATCGAGAAATTGGTGTTATTGTACAGAGGCCCCATACTAGTGTAAGAAACATCATAAAACATAAAACTAGCAATTTAGAACGTGAGAGTAGAAGTGGACGTCCAAAAAAATTTACACCACGCCAGGAGCGGATGATTGTTGCTGCAAAGCAAAGTTTCAATGAAAACTTTAATCCACAAACAATAAGAAATACGCTGCACAGAGCTGGCTATCACGGAAGAGTTCCCCGTCGCAAACCGTGTCATTCCGGTATTAACAAGAAAAAAAGGTTAGAGTTTGCAAAACTCCACATTAATCAGCCTCAAACCTTTTGGAACAGCGTGATATTTAGCGATGAGTCAAAGTTTAACATTTTTAGCTCAGATGGTCCACCAAAAATTTGGCGAAAAGCGAACAAATAGCTTCAATAAAAAAATCTTATTAAGACTGTTAAGCACGGTGGCGGCAACGTTATGGTCTGGGGGTGCATGGCGGCATCTGGAGTGGGAAATCTTGT
Organism: Cistogaster globosa; assembly: GCA_937654795.1. Taxonomy (NCBI): domain Eukaryota; kingdom Metazoa; phylum Arthropoda; class Insecta; order Diptera; family Tachinidae; genus Cistogaster; species Cistogaster globosa. Next base: position 32,878,040 of record OW569406.1, read on the forward strand.
CTTTATAGTTGATAAAATGGACAAGCACTCTTATTTAAATATTTTAAAAGAAAATTTATTTCCAAGTGTTGTGAAGCTGGGCTTAGATGGGAAATTCTTGTTTCAACAAGATAATGACCCAAAACATTCTTCATATCTTGTACAGAAGCTATGAAAAGAAAAATTCTACGCAATTAAAAAAGGACCCATTCGTAACATCTATCGCTCTAAAAAAAGAATATAATCTCGATGTAGCAACTTCAACATTGCGAAAGACATTAATTAAAAATAATTTAAATCAAAAAGTGCAAGAAAAGTTCCATTCCCTAAAAAATATCATTTGAAAAATAGGTTGAAGTTTGCCGAAGAACATGTGAGCTTGCCTGCTAGAAAGTGGCGAAATATTTTATGGTCTGATGAATTAAAAATAAATTTATTTAACTCTGACAGCAGCAGTCACTGTGTACGAAGACCAGTGAACACTGAACATCTTCCCCAATACACTATAAAGGCCATTAAACACGGTGGCGGAAATATTTTTTACACAAATCTGCTTAAAAATTTCATGATGCCTTACGCGGAAGGGAAAATGCCGCTTCGATGGGTGTTTCAGCAAGACAATAACCCGAACACTCCGAAGCAAGCAAAAAATTGGTGTAAAAGCAATAGGGTTGATGTTTTAAGGTGGCCTGCTCAGTCGCCAGACCTAATTCCCTTTGAAAACGTGTGGAGGATAGTTAAATTAGCTCCTAAAGGAAAGCATGCAAAAAATAAAAATCACATGTGGGCATTAGTAAACGAAGCTTTGAACAATATTTCAATTGAGACAAGCCAAAAACTTGTAGATTCTATGCCAAAACGTTGCTCAGCCGTTATCAAAAATTAAGGATATTTAGCTAAGTACTGAGGTAATTTTTAATCATTTCTTACAATTGTTTTTTTTTTTTTGGATAGTTAAAGTGGATGTCTCTATTTTTTTGGCACACCTTAAATAGTATATTACGATGTTTCTACGCATATATGTATTTCTTTTTAAGTTATTAAAAAAAAAGAAATATAGTAATTTAGTTCGTCAGTTGTTTGGTCACACAATAATAAAAACCTTTACAATTGTTATTAAGATTTAGTTTGAAATTACTCTTTGGTAATTTGTAGCTCTATTTTATCGACCACTACTATATATATGTATATATTAATTGCAAATTGTAATAAAGAAAATCTAAAGAGGTTAATATATCATTTTGTTCAAAATACTATTTTTTTAAGTGCTTGATGCGAAAATTTAATTGTTCTAATAGTTCAGGCAGCTACATTTCGTAATTTCAGCCGAAACCAACTTAAAAATACATATGAAATTTCGCAAATCATCTTGTTTTACTTATTTTAAAGGTATTAACTTCAAAATACGATTAGCAACGCTGTTTTTGTGTTAAATACTGCTTTGTGTACAACTATGAACATATTTACAAGAATAAAAGTTCAAATGTACATACATCGATATCTACAAACATACATATATGTATAATAACATTAATGGTGGATTATAAAAATTGCAAGAACTTTAATAATTATAATAATGAATGAAACTGATTTAATACTGCAGAGCGGATTGTTTTTATTCTGACATCTTTTTATTTCACACGCTCCAGTATTAATTTTATTTTTAATATTGATAGCTTCTAATTTGACTAATAATTGTTATTTATATTCTTTTCATTTTGTACAATATTTTTATGCAAGGGAATAAAATAATACTTGTATAAATGATAACGGACAGTTGTTTCTGAAATTAACTCAAGTGCCAAATGAGTCTATCGAAAAACGATATGAAGAAAGATTAAAAAAAAATAGATAATGAGAAAGATGTGCAAAGATATAAAAAAAGTTGTAACAGAATAAACATCAAACAAAATAAAACAAACGCTGATGCCAGCTACTAGTAAACAAGTGCCATTAATATTAAAACAAACAAAAAAAACAGAATGTTGTAAACAAAGGAAGAATTAAATAGTAAAGTTAATCCAGTCAATTTGAAAATAACTAATATTGAATTGTGAAATAAAAGTAAACAAAACATATGAATATAAAAAGAAAAACTGAACACATATTCGTAGGTTGGAAAAAATGCAGAATTTTTGATTGCACTGATGTAAGGAGATGCTTTAAATACAAGGGATTTAATTATGTAGCAAATGACTGTAAAATCAGGAAATATGTGTTAAATGCTATGGAAATCTAAATCCAAGATATTTAATAGAGAAACAACAAATAAATGAATAAATTGTATAACGATTAATCAAAACTGAAACATGGGATTAGATGAAAATCATGGGACTTATAGCAGGAAGTGTAAAGTGTATCAAAATAAACTTAAAATAAAAAACAAAAATATGGGTTTATCCTTTTAAGAATTATATACAGTGAATCAATAAAGTTTAGGCACATCATGATTTTCAAGAGTAATTGCTCAATTATCTGGGATCTGCTTAATAAATAATAAAATAATAATGATTGCGTATTAAAGATAGATGTGTTTATTGACTACTCAACACAAAAAATAATCCGTATTTTATTATATCTTACAAGGCTTTAAAACTTAAAAAACACAGTAAGTCTAAGTAAAAAAATTTTTGAGAAATACTGCATTTATGGGCTTTGATCGCTAGTATAACGGTAAATTTGCACGTGGTTATTTAAATCATGTTTCTGCACATGGTAAATTCTCAGTAGGCGAGCTTTAAATGTAAAAAAGTTTTTCTTCGTATTTAATTCGTGGCGAAAACAGCAAAATGAGCAATCGTTCAGGAATTTCCGTAGATGTTCGTAAAATTATTATAAATCTTCATGCGCAGGGAAAATCCTATCGAGAAATTGGTGTTATTGTACAGAGGCCCCATACTAGTGTAAGAAACATCATAAAACATAAAACTAGCAATTTAGAACGTGAGAGTAGAAGTGGACGTCCAAAAAAATTTACACCACGCCAGGAGCGGATGATTGTTGCTGCAAAGCAAAGTTTCAATGAAAACTTTAATCCACAAACAATAAGAAATACGCTGCACAGAGCTGGCTATCACGGAAGAGTTCCCCGTCGCAAACCGTGTCATTCCGGTATTAACAAGAAAAAAAGGTTAGAGTTTGCAAAACTCCACATTAATCAGCCTCAAACCTTCTGGAACAGCGTGATATTTAGCGATGAGTCAAAGTTTAACATTTTTAGCTCAGATGGTCCACCAAAAATTTGGCGAAAAGCGAACAAATAGCTTCAATAAAATAATCTTATTAAGACTGTTAAGCACGGTGGCGGCAACGTTATGGTCTGGGGGTGCATGGCGGCATCTGGAGTGGGAAATCTTGTCTTTATAGTTGATAAAATGGACAAGCACTCTTATTTAAATATTTTAAAAGAAAATTTATTTCCAAGTGTTGTGAAGCTGGGCTTAGATGGGAAATTCTTGTTTCAACAAGATAATGACCCAAAACATTCTTCATATCTTGTGCAGGAATGGCTTATATACCACTGCAAACAGTTGAAAACCCCTCCGCAATTGCCCGACTCGAATCCTATAGAGCATATTTGGCATCTACTGGAAAAAAGATACGGAAACATAACATTATATCCAAAGAAGCGCTTAAAGCAGCGCTTCGCTTAGGGAAAACATTACTCCTGATGAAACGTCTTACCTAGTAAAAAGTATGAGTCGAAGCACTGTGGCCAAAACTACTTTTGGTTTTTGTTCTCCGATTTTAAAGTTATTAGACTCATATGAAAGTAGACAGTAGTAAACCTCGAGAGCCAAAAAATTAGAACTCTATTTCAACTATTTCACTGAGAACAGGGTGGTCCAAAATGGGCTTTTTCAGAATTTAGTAAATTTATGATATTTTTAGTTAATTTTTAAAGTTTAAATGATCATAACTTTTTTGTTTTTCAAGATTTTTGGACGAAATAAATTTTGTGTTGTAACTTAACTTATTTCCTATTACTGGTAAAAAAAATTGAAGCTCTACTGTTTTCAGAACAATTTAAATAGTTTTTTTTAAAAAGGTCAAATTTCTCGGAAATTTCCTACTTCATAGAGCACAACTCCTGTGAGTCAAGCTGAGTCAAAACACAAATTTACTATTTTGTAGTCCTAACTCTCCCCTACATTCCTATGTATACATGTCCATGCACCGGGACTGCACTTTTTGAGCTACAGCAATTTTTATGACCCAAGGTAAGATATTCGGTACAAATGAACGTCATATTTTTTGAGAAGTTATTTGTATGTGAAAGTGGCTATTATGCATATATTTTGATGAAATTTTGTACAAGAGTTCTTATTGATCCAAAAAATAGTTCTGTTGAAATTAGGAGAAGTTGGCCTATATTTGGACCTAGTCCACATAGAAGGGTGTATCAAAATTTTGACAAAAATGACAATAGAACTCCCAAATTATGTGGTATCTAGCAATTAATTTGGAAAAGGTAAAAAATGATTTTATTGCCATCTAATATTACATAACTTAAATACCTGAAACTTGCAAATAAATTTAAAACCGATGGAAATAACTGGTAAAACCAAGTACCTGCTATATTATGTTTCAAAGAGGAAAAAAAGATCATGTTGAAACTTCGAGCAATAGTATATTAATCCATGCATTCATTTTTTTTCTTCATTATCGTTTCAACAATGGCTAAATTCAGTTATAGTGTTCTATCTGATATATATTTTGAACGGAAAGATGAAAACGAAATTATTTTACATATAATGAATAATCCATTCTTCAAAATATACGACAAACAAGAAATTAAAATTCATAAATTAAAAATAAAAAACTTTTTAAATACTTTAAGAAAACGGTACAATCAATGTTCCAGAAACAAGAAATTGTTTTACTCACGCAACAAAGAATGCCTAAGAAATAAACTTATTTTTAAAAAGGCATCAGTAACTACCACGGAAACTGGAAAAGGTGGTCGACCAGCAAAGCCAATTGATAATTGTAGTGAAAGATCACGAAGACGCAAGGTTAAACATATCAATGAAGAAGTTTCTTGTAGCATCATAAAGAATTCATTTCTGCATCAAATTCAACCATCGAAAACTAAAAAGAGTAAAATTGCTATCATTAATAAAATAGTGGAATCAAGACCCAGACGCACAAAAAGGATTTTAAAAAGTATGCCGACACCAAATGAAGAAAATAAATTTACTCCAGAAGAAGCATTTGCACTATTTTTGGATTTGAAAATGACTAAAAACCAATATACAGAATTGCGGAAGCGAACCATAGAAAAAAATTGTGGAATTTTTCCATCATATCGAGATATAGTTTTTGCCAAAAAAGAGTGCTTACCTTCACCAACTGCTATTAGTGTAACTTCAAGTTCAGCAGAAATAAAATTGCAGGATCTTCTTGAACACACTGCAGAACGATTACTAAAGATATTTGATGCTGACTATTTAAAGAAGTTTAAAAATTTCAGCATGACTCTAATTTCTAAATGGGGATGTGATGGGTCCTCTGGCCAGAAACAATACAAACAATGTAATGCGGAAAATTCATCAGATGCCAATTTATTCATGATTTCTTTCGTTCCATTACGTTTAACAAAAACATTTATTGGTTCAGAGCCGTCAACTAGTAGAGCTGCAGAGATAGATGTATGGAAGAATGAAATTCCATCGTCAACAAAATTTTGTAGACCAATAAAGTTTGCTTACAAAAAAGAAACTAAAGATGTCATAACTGAAGAAGTTGGCAAAATAAGAGATGAAATTAAAGAACTTAAACCCGTGATATTTGAATTTAATGATCAATGCATCGAAGTTAACTTAAAATGTCACTTACAATGATCGATGGAAAAGTTGCACAAGCTTTAACCGAAACAAAGTCTTCGTCAAGCTGCACCATATGCCAAAAAACATCAAGTCAATTGAGCCAACCACCAACACAAGACGATAGTTTTAATGAAGCATATGAATTTGGAATGTCACCTCTTCATGCTAGAATTCGTTTAATGGAGCATATTCTTAAATTGGAATACGATTTGGAATTTGGCCCGTTAGGCGAAACAGTGAGAAACAACAAAGAAAATTTGAAAAAAAGAAAGCAAAAAAAAAATAGATATTCAAGAAAAATACCGTGAGGTAGGCCTTATAATTGACCAGCCAAAGCAAGGAGAAGGAAATTGTAATGATGGAAACACAGCAAGGAGATTTTTTTCTGATCCAGAAACTGCAGCTTCTATAACTGGAGTAGATTATGATTTAATACGACGATTCCAAATCATATTAGAAGTTATAGCATGTAGCAAAAAGATAGATGCAAAAAAATTTGGTCAGTATGCTAATGAGACAGCAACCCTTTATAACCAAAAATATTCTTGGAGACATATGCCAACCACAGTTCACAAAATTTTGTTCCATGGGGAACAAATAATTCAGCACAATATGCTTCCAATTGGAGATCTCTCAGAAGAAGCGCAAGAAAAAAGGAACAAAGACTACAGATTCTTTCGCGAGCACAATACAAGAAAAATTTCCAGATATTGTACTAATGAAGATCTTAATAATATTTTGTTGTGCACATCAGACCCGTATATGTCCAGTATTTGACAAAAATGGAAATCAACCTCATTAGAGTTAGATGAAGAAGCTAAACAACTACTGCAAAATGAAAATCAAAGCTATTTGGAAGAAATTTTTACTAATATTGTTTAATTAATACTAGTTTAAAGATTATAATTTGTTTCTAATTTTAGTATAAATTTTTATTAATACATTTAAATAAAATATATGTGCACTTTAAATCAATAGTAAAAGTTTACTTAAAATTTTATCGATGTTGTGTTCTGTATATAATATATCCAAATGGTATTGATATTGTTGGGAATTTCAGTGTTATTTTTCAGTTTAATCCTCACAAGAATTAGCTTTCTTCCAAAAAAACCAACCTTTGGCCACTGTGAATATTGAGACTAAATAAATGTCAAAGGCCAAATGTTGGCATTTTCTGACCAAAATTAAGTTTAGGAATAATAAATAAGTATTGGTTGTAAAATACGATTGAGGAAAATAAGAAATTATAAAAAAATACCTATTTAAAATGTAAAAATATTCAACTTTAACATGGAAACTCAACAAAAAATTAAAATGCATTTTTAACTCCACATAACTTACGTTCCTATCGGTCGATTTTTACGTTTGAACACGCAAATTGAAGCATAAAGTCCCTCCTATTGAACAAAACAAATTGCGTACAAAATACCAATCCGGTCAAAAGTTATAGAGTTTTGACCGCTATCTCGCGAAATTGACCACTGTGCGACGATTAGAAGCAATTGTCCAAGCTAAAGGAGGTTCAACCAAGTACTAGACGCGCAAAAACCAAAAATAAACAGAAAATTTTGATTTGTGTGCCTAAACTTTTTTTTATATAGACTTACTTTGTTTTTTAGTTTTATAGCGTTGTATAGTAAAAATAATAAGATATGAATTATGTTTTATGTTAAATCGTAAATAAACACATCTATCTTTAATACGGAATCATTATTATTTTATCAAGTTAAGCAGATCCAAGATAATTGAGCAATTACTCTTGAAAATCATGATGTGCCTAAACCTTATTGATTACAAACAATTTTAGTCAGCTATAAATAATAGCTCCAACGGAAACACCAGATCTTTTATATTGTCGGAAAGACATATCACAGGAGGTAATGCTGAAGACGAAATAAAACTGAAAGATTATAATCAAAATGCATTGTTATCAAATTATTCAAGAACTGGAGGAGTAATCATATATTACAAAAAAATTCGAAAAAAAGCAAATTCAAAATACTGGATTATAGCTTGTACAGCAATTCGTAAAAATATGCACTTGTACCAGTTTACAGATCAACCAGTGATTTTGAATCAGAGTTCTGTGAAAATTTTTCGGAAAACCTTAGAATTGCGTGAAGCAAATAATGATATAATTATTACTCGAGATTTTAGCATAGATTGGTCAACAAATAATTTTTATAAGAATAAAAACGAAAGTTCGTTGAACGATAATGGAGTAAAAAAATAGTAAACGAATACACTCGTGTAACAAATGCGTCCAGAACTATAATTGATTATGTTAATACAAATAACATTGAGATAACTGTGCAAAATTGTAATAAAAATAAAATATCAGATCACGAAAATATTAAAATATTAATCAGAGAAAAAGAAAAGAAAAATACCGAAAATGAAAATAAAACTATAGACCTTTTTAAATATAATAAAATTCAATCTGCAAGGGAACTAAATAAAAAACTGTGCTTTCGAGGAAATATGAATATTAATCAAAATGTATTAATGTTTGATAAATGCCTGGAGGAGATAATACAAAAATTTTCGTATAAAAAAAATTAATAAACAAAATAAAGTTAATAAATGGTTTAATCACCGTACTTCAGATGTATAAAACGGTAAAAAAATAGCCAAATACCACATTGCTAAATTTGAAAACACTAACGAAGCATAAGCAAATTACAAGTAAATAGAAATATGTAAATACATTAACAATCAAATATATAACGCAAAGGACCAAGAACAAATGTGGAGAGAAATAAAAGACGTAGTGATAAAGAAAACCAAAATGAGATAAAATCTGAGATATTTAACAACGTAGAATTTAAGGAAAATATTGAAATAGCTAGTAACTTCAACAAATATTTTGTGGAAAGTATAATGATAACAGACTCAATTAAAGATATGCAATATACCAATGAAACACTTATGGCCAACCAAAGATTTAAATTTAATACAATTACAATTTCAGATCTTAAAAATACAAATCTGGTTTTAGAAAAAAATTTTCCTGTGAAACGGCTGCAATTTTTGATATTAATCGTTGGAAAAACATAAAGAAAAATAGAAAAATCATGGCTATATTTTTAGACTTCAAAAGAGCGTTCGAATCCGTCGACAGAAAAATATTAATTCAGAAATTATATATGTATGGCATACAAGGCAAAGAGCTCAAATGGTTTGAATCATACTTAAAGGATAGAAAGCAAATTACTACAGTTAATGGAATAAAATCTAATAAAATTATTAATGATTTCGGTGTCCCACAAGGCAAAGAGCTCAAATGGTTTGAATCATACTTAAGGGATAGAAAGCAAATTACTACAGTTAATGGAATAAAATCTAATAAAATTATTAATGATTTCGGTGTCCCACAAGGCTAATATAAGGTGCTTTACTGTTTATTATATATATATATATATATATATATATATATATATATATATATATATATATATATATATTAATGATATGCCAAATAAACTAGAAAACTACGAAGTTGTTTTATGTGCAGACGATACACTCATATCAAAGAAAGGTGTACGAACGAAGAAGAACGTTTATACGTTTATTTTATTGAGTTCTTTTATTAAAAATTTAATACACACAATTTAATCACTACTTTAATTAATTTACACTTTTATTATACGATTATTAACTTATTCGCGATTAGTACACAAAAATACGCGATGGCAACTTTACCACAGTTTACCACAAGATCTTCACTGTTTGACGTTTACACAAAGAATGAATCAGCCTGTATGACCCTTGCTTTTATATAACCAATTTTACGGTTCTTGAATGTCCTAGAACTATCTCCATTTGTAAGTAGAATATTTCTTTACTACGCATTTATCATTTGGGACACATGATGATTGTTTTTTTATTTTAGAACCTCTCATTACATAAAAAAAGAATCTGCTTTTGTCATCGAATGGTGTGTTCCGTTACTGTCCTGCGCCGACTACGCAAACAGATACGCATGCAGTACAGCATTAAAGAGATAATACACGCATGGAAAATATGATTTAAAGTTATTTAACATATTTTTTCTCTTTGTAGTTGACAATTTGGTTTTGTATTTAAAATTCTTACTTATGCACTTGTTAGCACAGTTGTCATTACTGGTGTAAAAACTTGAAAAACTAAATTGTTTGAATAATTCCTTGAATTAAGTTTTCCTGTTTTTTGCCAACTTATGATCACTTAAAAATTTAAAAAATAATTTATACTTTATAAAGAAAAAAAATTATTTGGGAATTTCTGTGCTCATATTACTAGAATTCTTTTTATTATCGAATGGGCAAATATTAAACTATTTCTAGTTTAATATTAATAACATCTAACATTTACAGTGGCAATATTAAAATATTATTTTAAATCAAATTTTACACAATTTAAAACAATTTTATTAATACTTTATATTATTTAACCAATTTCAAATTTGAATATATTTTGTCCGCAATTTTTGGTGGAAATTATTACGTTGATTTTCGTAAAATTTTATTGGAAGAAATAAAAATTTTTAAATTTAAATAAATATTAAATTGTCTGTTGAAATTTTGTATTTCGGGATTTGATATTTTATTTTTCATCATTTACGCAATTTTTAAAATACTGAAAATTCATCGATACATGAGGTAAAATTCAATTACTTCGAAGGGGTAGCATTTTAACAAACGAAACGAAATAGTTTGTAAACTGTTATAAAAAATACAAACTAAGAAGTATTTTTCTAAAATCCAAATTTCAAAGGATTTTTATAAAAATTTAAACAAGAATTCTCAGAAATCTGAATTACACAGGATTTATTCCACATTTTTATGTGAACAGCACGAATTAGATAGTGTTAAGAATTCCAGTTTTAACAGATTTATTCTACGTTTTATAGAAAACAAACTATTCAAAACTATCATTAAACTATCAATTTATTTTGATAATTGATTTATCGAATTATAGAAGCAAAAAATTATCTTTTTTCTCTGAAATTATACTGACAAATAAACAGGACAACAATGTCAGTCAGTCGTAGGCGATTCGGATTTGATGTGAAAAATCTAATTTAATTTTGCAAAAAATGTGACCAAGAGTTCTCAGGAGACTCTGAGTCCCTTTTAGATATCAAAAAAAAAGATATTAATTCGCGTTGGGCTAAAGTGGGAGAGTCTTTCGAAAAAGTTATACTCTCTGATGAAAATGTTAGACCTAATATTCAACAACAATATGACTCGTGTATGGACATTTATTACGCAGCTCTTTCTAAACTTCTCGATTCAGTAAAGTTGGCGAAAGAAAGAGATGATACCCGAGTCAGCATGAGTTCAGCGTCTCAAATCGAAAATAACAAGACCAAGGAAACAGCAGGAGCAATAGCCAAAAGGTTCCCTTTAACTGATGACAATTTCAATCTAGCCTGGCAGGCTCTTAAATAACGTTAAGAAAATGTTCGAGTATTAGTCGACCATCAAATTAGAAACCTTTTCTAATATTCCAACAGCGCTAAAAGAAGATAGTGAATCCCTTCAAAGCATTCACAGCGCTGTTTCTGATTGCATAGCAATGCTACAAACTTTAGGGGTATCAGTAGAAGGCTGGGATCAAATTCTAAATTTCCGCACGAAACTTTAGGTCAGTGGAAACAATAACTTAACGCGAGTAGAGAGTTGCCCAAGTGGTCTCAGCTGAGTGTGTTTCTTCTCAAAAGATGTGAGGTTGTGGAAAGAATTTCTACAATTAAAGATACCAAATCTTCTTTTTTAAGCCAAAATGAGCCAAAAAAAAGGCGCAAATATACGCATCCCAAGAAAAATTTAATTACAACTGTAAATTGTGTGATCAGGATCACAGTTTAAGAATATGTCCACGGTTTCGTAAGCTCTCAATTCAAGAAAGCGTAGATTTTGTTTTTAAAAACAAATTTTGTACCAATTGCTTGTCACAATCTCACACTAAAAGAAATTGTGCGAGCAAAAATATTTGCCTTAAATGCGGTAAAAAGCATCATACAATGCTACATATGCGTTCCGTAAATAATCCCCGCAACAATATGGAACCAAGGTTTCCCAATAAAAACGCGAATCCGTACCAACCTCAAAAATCGAATACTAATGTATTTAATACTAATGCTACAGTTCTCGAATCTGATGAATCCGTAATCAGACTTTGTTAACGTCAAACCTATTTTACTAAGTTTTATTTTTCGATGTATTGGCTGGCGGCCATACGATTTTACAGACACTAGAATCCAGAAACGAGTTGATCCTAGCTCTTAAGTCGGCAGGTTTTCACTTAAGGAAATGGACTTCAAACTCAAAAGAAATACTCAAAGAAATTCCTTCTGAACACCTTTTATTTGAGGATTTTTTAGAATTTGACGGTAGAAGCTCCGCTAAAACGCTGGGTATCCGGTGGAACGCCCTCACGGATTCTTTTTATTTTACTGCCAAGCCATTCTTGGAAAGCGAGAAGTGGACAAAACGCGAGGTCCTGTCAGAAATTGCAAAATTATTTGATCCTGTCGGATGGCTATCACCTTGCGTAGTTCTAGCTAAAATTTTAATGCAAAAAATTTGGATTGATGGTACAGAATGGGATGAGGTCCTCACTCCCTAGTCGTTAGCTTAGTGGAAGACATTTCAGGTGAATTATATTCATATTAACAACATTAAAAATCCACGTTGGATAGATTATCGTCCTAGCTCTGTAGTCCAATTTCATGCGTTTTGTGACGCTTCAGAAAAAGCATACGCAGCTGCCCTCTATATACGTATATCTCAAAACAATAAAATTTTTTGTCATTTAATATCCTCTAAAACAAAAGTAGCACCAGTAAAAACCTTATCTATTCCAAGGTTAGAGCTCTGTGGTGCAGTTCTACTTGCCGAGATGGTAGAAAGTATGCTTTCCAAGTTTAAAATAAAAAATTATTCTATATTTTGTTGGACAGATTCCACAATTGTCCTCTCATGGTTAGCAAAACAAGCTTGTTCATGGCAAACATTTGTAGCTAATAGTTTCCAAAATTTTACAGATAACTAGTACTGCAATGTGGGACCATGTTACCTCCGATACCAACCCCGCAGACTTAACAAGTCGAGGGGTATTTCCAAAAGATATAGTTAATAATGATCTTTGGTGGCATGGACCACAATGGCTGCGTCATTCCAATGATTATTGGACCAAAAGGGGCACAAGAGTTTTTCCTGAAACTGATATAGAAAAGAAATCTGTCAAAATCTTTTTTTCATGTTTTCAAAATTACGAAGATATCCTAGAGCGTTTCTCTTCGTTTCCGAAAGCTATGCGTATAATTGCATATGCATATCGCTTTTATTTTCGTACGCATTCTAAATTTCGCCACAATTTCTATAAAAACTCTAAAGCAATATCCAGTGATGAAATAACATTTGTTCGTAAGCGTCTAATAGTATTGTGCCAGCAAGTTCATTACTCAGCTGATTATAAGTCGTTAGTATCTAAAAAAGAAATATCTACTTCGTGTGCTATTATGAGTTTGAATCCCTTTCTTGATTTAGAAGGAATAATACGGTCTTGTGGAAGACTTGTCTCCTGTCCAGGCTTATCATATGGAGAAAAACATCCGATAATTATTCCCTATAACTGCCAATATGCACGTCTTTTGGTTAGATTTATCCATTTAATAAGCCTTCATGGCGGAAATCAACTTGTTTTGAGACTCATTCGGACAGAGTACTGGATTCCCAAAGTAAAGAACTTGATAAAGGCTACAATAAACAATTGTAAACAATGTATAATTTACAAACGAAAGTGTCAGAAGCAAACCATCGCTGCCCCCAGAGCGCACTGAAATATAGCGATCATTTACGCACACAGGAATGGACTTTGCGGGTCCCTTTGAAATAAAAACCTACAATGGTCGAAGTTGTCGTATTACCAAGGGCTATGTTTGCATTTTTGTTTGCTTTTCGACCAAAGCGATCCACTTAGAAGCAACGACAGACTTATCAACATTAGCCTTTCTGGCAGCTTTTAGTCGTTTTGTATCCCATCGTGGTTGTCCCCTCCACCTCCATTCAGATAATGGTACAACATTCGTTGGAGCCTCTAAAACCCTGGCTAAAGAATCCATTCAAACTTCCAAACAAGCACTTATCGAGAAATATTTAGGTCAAAATATCACCTGGCACTTCATTCCTCCAGGTGCCCCGCATATGGGAGGGTTGTGGGAAGCAGATGTCAAAAGTTTTAAACTACACTTCCGAAAAGTAGCCGGATGTTTTAAGTATACATATGAGGAGTTTTTAACCTTACTCAGTCGTATAGAAGCTTGCCTTAATTCTAGGCCTATTTCTCCTATTTCCCAAAATCCATCTGACTTTGTGGCTTTAACTCCAGGCCACTTCCTTGTCGGTGGCCCACTCCTTACTCCTGTAGATCCACAAATTTCCAAAACTTCTATGTCCGTTCTAAACCGATGGCAGAGAATGAAACTTGTTTACCAGCACTTTTGTTGTCGTTGGAAAAATGAGTACCTTAAGGAGCTGCAGAAAAGATTAAAGTGGCAAAAGCCAGAAGACAACTTGACGGAAAACTCAATGGTTGTAATTAAAGATGAAAATCTACCTCCCAACTCTTGGCGTCTAGGTAGAATTCAAAGAGTATATATTGGTTCCGATCATCGTGTTAGAGTAGCAGATATTCTTACTCAAAGGGGATTAGTTACAAGACCAATTACAAAACTCGTACTATTGCCCTTTCAATCTTAAAATAAACAAAAACATTCTTCACGTTCTTAATTTTCTCTATTTAGCCTCTTCTTTATTATTTATTATAGATAAAGATGCCCAAAGATACTACCAAAAAAAACAAAACTAACAATCGACGCTGTCTTAAAAAACGATATAGGGGGTATATGTGCCGCATCTGCAAACAGACTCACCCTCTAAGAACATGCCGTAAATTTTTGGCCATGAATATGACCGAACGCATACGTATGGTCCGAATTCATAAGTACTGCCGAAACTGTTTAGCCCATAATCACTCTCAAGGAACTTGTTTCTCAAAGCATGGCTGCAAACATTGCAGAAAATTTCACCACACGCTGCTGCACGTTCACTCTAATCTTTTTAAAGAATTGTGTCCATCTCCGTCAGTTTCTCCATCTCCATCAGTTTTACCGTCTCCTCAACCATCAACTTCAATACCAAAAACTTACAACGCAACAACACCTGCTCACCAATCAAAAAAATCACCTACGCTATATGCTATACTCCGACAGAATCGCATTATACTCCTCCCAACCGTATTGGTCGAAATTGCGTCAACCACTTCTTATGCTCGTTGCCTTCTTGACTCCGGATCTTCTGTAAGCCGTGTATCAGAGGCGTTGGTTGAAAAGTTACATATTACGACTCTTACCATGCAAGATGAGACTTTATGCCATATTGTGCTCAAATCAAGATTTGATTCAGAGTCAAAAATTGAAGGAATATTTCGGGTTGATAATCGCATTTCTCTAAAACTTCCAACTCTGTCTCTTCCGGGAAATTTTAAGAAAAACTTTAGAGACTTGTTTTTAGCAGACCCAAAGTTTTTCGAATCGGCTGGTATAGACATGATTCTGGGGGTGGATATATATCCAAAGATCATATGCGATGGTGTTTTCACTAAGGTTGGACTACCAACTGCACAGAGTACAATCTTTGGCTGGACTATATATGGAACATGCTCTAATTGACTTTCTGAAGCTATCTTTTCTTTCTTTCTCATAAATAATGCACTATTGAACTAAAGCAAAATAGATACGTAACTAAATTTGTCTATATATTTTTATTTAATAGAATAAGTTTTTTTTTTTCAATCTAAATTGTAATTTGAATTCCAAAAAAAAAAAAAAAAAAAAAACGTATCTTTAGATATTTGAATTAACATTAGAATATAGTTTTATATAATACTTATAAATATATTACCCCTTTGATTTTATTTCATTTATCAAATAGGTATTTATGACAAATAACGTAACGTAACTTTCTCATTTGCATAAATAATGCAAGGCGGGCGAAATGTTAACGTCAAACCTATTTTACTAAGTTTTATTTTCCCTTTACTTTTTTTAACTTTTTTAATTTACGAAAATTATTTGCTTAAATCGCCTTTTTCTTAACAACATATACGAATACTTCTTATTTTGAAGACTTTAAAATTTGGCTCTCTTCTCTTAATAAATAAGTTCCAAACCTTCGTCAAAAGTAACAAAGATGTCGTAGATACCTATTTCCGTAATTGAACACATTTATTGATCTCTTTCGATTTCAACCTTTTAAGTGGTAAGACGATCCTTTCCTCCGCTAAAAAATAAATAAAATTCCAATTTCTTACAAAAAACTCTCGATAATTTCTTTTACTTTAATTTGGCTTGGAATATTGCTATTGTTATTGAGGACAAAATCTTTCTTGGTTAAACTTTGGCTCGGAGAAATTTCACTTCCATCGCATCCAGATTCCATCATCTTTGCGACCATCAAAGACGTGATACTAACAGACTTCAACTTCTAATTCTAGTAATTTTTCACAAATCCATGCCAATTATGCTACAAATAATACAAGCGTATTGCTACGAACAGCTCTAGTTTCACTATTTGATTGATTCGGGTTTTGAACGAACATTAACTCAAGAAAATCTCATTATGAAATTGTTGGAATCGGAGGCCAAAGTCAGAAGGCAGAAAAGGAATGTGATTTGGTCGTAGTATCAAAAATAAATAATTTCCTTTTTAAAATATCAGCCATAGTGTTACCTAAAGTGACAAATCAAATTCCATCAGTGTTGTTTAATGTTACTGATCTAAATGATCTTTCAAATTTCAAGCTAGCGGATCCGCATTTCAATATATCGGCTCCAATCGACTTGGTTCTTGGGAATGATAGTGAGCGTTTAATTAATCTTGAAGGTATTAAAAGATAAATTTGTGGTTCTGCATCTGCGTACAAAACAATATTCGGGTGGGTTCTTAGCGGCCCAATTGAGGCACAGCCAATATTTTCGCTTTCAACATGTGTTAATTCTACAGAAGATAACAGTTTGGACTTGTTAGTAAGGAAATTCCGGGAGCAAGAAGAAATCCCGTCAACTCGACTTGTTTCATCAGAAGATAATTACTGCGAAACATTTTACAAGAAAACAACTAAACGGTTATCGGATGGTCGTTACATGGTAAGATTTCATGGCAAGATTTTCCTACTTCTCGCTTCGAGGTATGTTGCTCTCAGTCAATATGCTCGAATGGAACAAATTTTGCCAAAAGACCCTTTATTAGATACTCAATACAATGACGTGCTTACTAAATATATATCACTCTAGATTATATGGAACAAACTACATCTTGCGAATTCTTCTCAGAAAATAAATGTAACTCTTTTTACCTTTCGCACCATGCGGTGATGAGACCAGAAAATAAAACTACAAAGGTCAGAGTAGTTTTTAACGCCTCACCAAAAACAACGTCCGAGTTTTCTCTGAACGACGTTCTTTACACATGTGTCACTCTGCAAAATGATCTAATGTCCATGATATTGAATTGGAGGCTGTAAAAGTTTGTTCTTAACGGGGACATTCAAAAAATGTACCACCAAATTTTGATAGACCCAAAAGACAGGCCTTTCCAAAAAATTCTTTTCCAAAGATCCCCCCGGAAAGCAATGAAAGATTATCAATTAAAAACCGTAACGTTTGGAATTAATTGCGCTCCTTTTCTCGCTCCTTATTGCAACTAGCATCTGATTCTGAAAAACAATTTACAAGGGCGAGTACAATTTTGCGGAAAGAAACTTATGTCTATGATGTCCTCTCCGGAAATTATTCGATCGAAGGCGCAATTAAAGCGCAAAATGAACTGGTACAAACGCTAGAATCTGGAGGCTTCTTACTTAAGAAAATTACCTCGAATGACTCAAGATTGATTAATTCTTTTCCCAAAGATCTTTATGATTCAACTTTCGGCATTCATTGGAACGCGCTTACTGATACGTTCACGTACGCTTTTGAGCCTATTTCTCACTCTAAAAAATAAATAACTAAGAAGAAAATATTATCATCGGTTGCAAAATCATTTGATCCCGCAGGCTGTATATCGCCGGTAGTTATCAAAAGCAAGATTCTTATCCAGCAACTGTGGTTGGAAAGAATCGATTGCGATGATTACGTAAGTTCCGATTCTCTCCGAATCTGGAATAATTACCGATTTACCAAAAGTAGAACTAATACAAATCTCTCGTTGGATACAGTTCACTCCTGTTGATACTGTTCAAATTCATGGATTCTGTGATGCCTCAAAATTAGCCTATTGCGCCACGGTCTACTTAAGATTACAAACCTCGTCTACTGCAGTATTGCTGTAGTCGGAGTGGTAAACACGTTGGCTAAAAACCTGGTCGACCAGGGTCAACCCCTGCGGCAACCAAAAATAAAAATGTTTTTTTCTGTTTAATGGTATAAATACATATTCAGAATTAACATTAAACATGCAGCCTCCTTCGTCGGTACTTCTTCATAGCATATTCGCCGGCGAAGTAAAATAGCTGATAAAATGGCTATATCTATCTTTCTCTTTTCACCACCTGTCTTATCTCTTATCTATCCCTTTCCTAAAGAATGTAGCACGGTTACGAAAGTAACTTAATAGCCATTATTGTCTGAAGTGCTACTTCTCTTTAAAAAAAAATGTTGGTTGCAAAAACCAAAGTCGCTCCTTTAGCATCTATTACGTTACCTAGGTTGGAGCTTTCAGGCGCTGTTATGTTAGAGAAGTTAGTGAAGCATACTATATCCACAATTAACATCAACTGGGATACGACATATCTATGCACAGTGGTCGATATACCGAATCTGGCGGCATTTAATTCGAAAATGAAGCCTGATGCTTAATTTCGACTATGAAATGCATAATAAACTAAACTCTAAACAATTTTCATTTATTTCAGAGCTTTTTTGTTAAAGTTGCTGATACCTAGCCAACAAATTAGAAATATTTCTGTTAAATTACAGATATATTATTTTGAGTGTTGTTAATATAATTAGTACAAATTTTTTAAAGATAATATATTTGTTTTTAATCTGAATCAGAAGTATCAGAACCAACAGTGTCTTCATGTACAATTGGCTCTGAAAGCAAATTTTGTACATCTCTTCCAATTTCGATGTTGTTCCGGGAGTAGCTAGAAGGTCGTTTGGATAGCGTGGATATGAGAGGATCAGATGAGAAAAGAAGTGAATGCATTAAATCCTCCATTGTGTTTTTTCTTGAATTTTTTCGTGTATGATGCTCTCTTAAATTTCTCAAATCCTTATTCCGCGATTCCTGTGCTTCTTCTGACATCATGCCAATTGGAAGAGAGACATTATTTATGATTTCAGCACCGTGAATTAATATTTTGTGTACAGAAGATGGCATATAGAACCATGAATATTTGTTTACAAATATTTCCGCTGTTTCCCAGCAAAATGTTTTGAACGCATGTGTATTTATTTTGTACCCGCAAGCCATAGTGCGTAAAATAATGCTGAATCGACTGATTAAGTCCTCACTGACTCCAGTTAAAAGTGCTGCCAATTTTGGTTGTTGAAAAATCTTCTAGCCGTATTTCCGTTATTAGTATTTCCCGATCCGGGCTTAGGAATATCAACTAATAAAGACATTTCATTTCTTAACTTTTCTTGTATATCTAATTTAGTTTGCTGTACAACAGATTTGTCAGTGCTACGAATTTGCCACCTTTTTATTGGGATTCTGTATGCAATATGTAAAATGCACTCAAAACACCTTATCCAAGCGTGTAGTGTTGACAAGCCATACTCATACATATTTCTATTTACCGGCAGATTATTAATGGCATTCAAGTCATTCATAATTTTTGGTGTGGCTCCGCAAATTCCACATGTTTGTGACGAGGATTCTGAAATTATACTAAAAACTTTGCCATCGATCATTGTCATGTAAAATTGGTGATTAATTTGAAAAGACTCGAATTGTGTTGGAATAATTTCAGTTATTTGCTGTTTCACTTTATCAACTTCAGCACTAACCAACTCAGAAGTTTCTTTTGCGTAAATCAATTTTATTGGTCTACAAAATCGCGTTGAAGAAGGCCGAGAATTCTCCCACAGAATGACACTTCCCATTTTCACTTGCAGTGGCACAATGCATACGGCAAATAAGTTTTCATCGATCCTGTTCGATTCAGGGTCAGAAAAGCTTTGGCGGTAAGTTGAATGTCCGCTACTGCCATCACATCCCCATTTGTATATCGCTGTAATAGCATCTTCATTGAGGCTGACGAAAACTTCCTTCTTTGATTCGACGATTCTTGTTGCTGTTTGATCAACCAAGCTCTGTAGAGACACTTCAGCAGACGTATCGGTAATTTGGACTCCAACAGGGTAGCATTTCTTTTTTGCTAATAGCAATGCATCATATGGTGGATATATGTTTGCATTTCTTACTTTTGCACCAGCTTGGATCAATTTGTACGAGTGCTTTGTAAAATCCCCATCCACGTAAAGAGCCAAAGCTTCATCAGGACTGTATGCAATAGCATTTTTGGCTTCTGAAGCAATAGTTTTTTTAATTTTTGCTGCAACCTCGGAATCAGAATGTAGCATGGATACAACTTCTGATGCATTTCTTTTTCCTGCTTTGTGTAAACTAACACGCGTCGCTACAACAAGTTCATCGCATGTAGTTTTTTCTACAAGCTGTGAAACTTTGTTGACTTGTGTTTTAGATGAACAAGCAGTGAACTCTTTTACAGGCCTTCCAAAATTTTTACTAGTTGTCGGCCCAACTAATAAAACTTCACTGTCCAACCAATCTTTATTATGTTTTTCAAAATTCGATAACGTTCTGTTGCAGTTCTTCCACTTTTCCACTACTTTGCTTATGAAGCTCCTCAATTTTTTTTTTTATTTCTCGGCACTGCTCCTCATTATAGTGCGATTGGTCTATAATATTATTAAATACGTGGGCCTCCACAGCTAAAAATTTTTTAGTAGGGACGTTTTCATTGTGCCAAATCAAAAAAAGTGTGCGTTTGGAAACATTCATTATGCCTAAAAAATTAATTAACCAATAAACGGGCAAGAACGGGCAGATCATTTTGGACGTTTCACAACAACAAATAACCAAATTAATAATCAAAACCATATTTGGACCGAATCCGATCGAATCCCAAAAGATGCACTCCACCAAACTATAGTATATAACACTTCAAATCTGCTACACCAATGTTAACTTCTACAACGTATTTCTATTAAACTAGATAATCACAGATCACAAACATATTTTTTTTAGTTAATACATACCTTGTACTTTAAATAAAAACCTTAGTTTATAAAATTATTAATCAAATGATTTAATATTGCCGAAAACCACGCACTGAGCAATTTGGCGCCAAATTCTTTCAATGCACTTGCTGCAACTCATGTTATATTTGACAGCTAACAGCTGTGCGAATATTGAAAGCAAAACAAATGTAAAAACGCAAATTTGCTCAGTGGAGTATCGGTTATCGATACAATCTCAAACATTTATCGATTTTAAAGTTTTAAAATTTGACTTAAATGCCGTCAGATCAATGATTTCGACCACTGTGCTATGGTGTGATTCATCTAGAATGGTTAGCTAAACCACCAGCAACACGGAAGGAAATTTATGTTTCAAACCGAATAGAGCAAATTCATCAACTACTTCCTGATGCTAATTGGCGCCATTTTCCGACCCATTGCAATCCAGCAGACTTAGGAACAAGAGGTTGTAGATCACAAGATCTTATAAACAATAATTTGTGGTGACAGGGCTAACAAATCCTCTTACAGAATGGCCACAGAATAATCCATTAAAATTTGGTAAACCTAATGAAATTACTCAGAAAGCTCATGGCGAAACTCAAAGCGCTACTGTTCCCATCAGTAGCTAACAAACTATAACTATTCAAGTTGTTATACTCGAAAGGTTTTCTTCTTATACTAGAGCATTAAGAGTTCTAGCGTATGTTTTCCGCTTTATAAGGCATTTTAAACGTTCGTTTGCGGAACCAAAATTTCTATTGTTGTATACTAGTGCTCATCTAAGTCAAGCCGAAGTCAATTCCGTGAAAACAAGGCTTATTACTAGCTCAACAGAAATGCTATAAGTTTGAACACGATGCGCTCACCAATTCTCAAACTATCTCAAAAGAGAGCTCATTGTACGTGCTAAATCCATTCCTGGATTCCAAAGGTGTTTTGCGAGTAAACGGCAGGCTAGCGAATTCATTGCTACCATATAATGAAGATTTCCCGTTATATTGCCTTATGATTCGCAATTTTGCCATTTATATTTAGCGCACTTGCATGAAATTCTAGCACATGCCGGTTGTAATTTAATGTTTCGTATGATACAAACTGAGTATTATATTCCTCGTCTAAAACTCCGTATAAAAAAACTTATACGTTATTGTAAAACATGCATTATACATAAAAGACAATCATGTTCTCAGATTATGTCAGCCCTGGCAGCGGATCAACGTTCTCTTTCCTTTCCTTTTCAATTTACGGGTGTTGATTTCGCAGGACCGTTTGAGCTTAAAAGTTCGACTCTTCGAAAAGCATCGCTTATAAAAGGTTACGCATGCATCTTTGTATGTTTTACTACGAAAGCGCTTATTTGGAGCCTTGCCCGAATCTAACTACTGCTGCGTTTCAGGCAACTTTTTCCCGATTTGTTGGTCGACAAGGTCTTCCTCAAAAATCGTGACCGACAATGGTCGGAATTTTGTTGGTGCGAATCGAGCGTTCCGTAGAGAATTTCGTGCCTTTATCATCTCAGTATCAGACGACATCGCTGAAAAATATATAACATAAGGCTTTAAATGGTCAAATGATCAAATAATCAAATGGCCCCTGATATGGGTGGGATCTGGGAATCACCCGTAAAAAGTTTTAAATATCATTTGAAAAGATTTGCTGGCGCTAATTGTTTTACTTTCGAAGAGTTCACCACGGTATTAGCTCGTATAGAAGGCGTGTTAAATTCGCTTCCCATATCCACTGTCGCTGAAGACTTGTCTGATTTAACGGCTCTTACTCCCGGTCACCTTCTCCGGGATGGTCCTATGATGGCTCTACCTGAACCATCTTGCGAAAATCTGTCTCTCATTAACCGTTAGGAAAAAATGAAGGCTATTCATCACCAGTTTGCCGTGAAATGGAAAGAAAATTATTTAAAATCACTTCATAAAAGATATAAATGGAAGTTTCTAAGACCAACTTGAAAGTAAACGATTTCGTAGTTATAATCGATGACCTTTTACCTCCAAGTGAATGGCGTTTAGGAAGCATTGAAAAAATTTATTGTGGTTCAGACCAAAATGTTAGATTTGTTGGTGTACGCACAGCAGTAGGTATCTCGCTTCATCGCTAAGCTTTGCTATCTACCTTATAATAATGTAACTAACATGAATGACGGCAATGCAGCCATTCCCATTCCTACCTTCCTATTTCCCATTATAGTTTGCGTTTATTTCTTTAACCGCTACTCTATCTACACCTTTACTTACTAGTTTTCTATTTTTAGACGTTCTTAAGCACCTCGCGACCCAGCTGTCCATAAATGCAGATTGTGCCATCGTTACAATTTAATACGGTTTTGTAAAACATTGTTGGCGACGTGACCAGCATAGTGGCATAGTGGCTCGCCGATTCGAATACTGACTAATCTGCTTTGCGAGGACGCACAACGTTTATAGTTGCGACAGCCCCGATACCTGTATGTATTGCGGGCAGCTGCATCACACGCTTCTGCACGACAAAAGGCGTACAAGAGACAGGGCTCCAAGGCGCAGTATGCATGATCGCTTAGGCCCCAGCAGGCAGGACCGCCACACAGAGCGCGCTCGTCACGTTAGCAACAGCAGGCAGGACCGCCACGCAGTACTCTCTCGCCAGAATAACAACGCCAGGCAACGCAGCATCAGTCGTCGCAGCAGACAGCGAAATCATGCTAATATCAACAATACTAACAGCAACAGTCGTCGCAGCAGTCCGAGCATTCGTGCGAATCTCAACCGCATTAACAGCAACAACCGTCATCGCAACAACAACAACCCGCCTCCCATGAGCCATAGCCGTAACCGCAGCAGTCGAAGAAACAACACCAACCGGCTTCAACCCAACCAACAAATTCTGTCGGAAGCTATTAGGTCTTTAGCGGATTGTTATGCGCAACTACCTCACAACATTAATTTACACCAGTGTAACGAGGGGCGCCATTGACAAATTACCATATAGTTTATTTCATATTTTTATTATTTTATTGTTACATTTTTTTATATTAATTTTTTTTACCTATTATTAAATAAATTTGAATTGAATGAAATATTGTTATAATTAGTTTCTAGCGATTTTTATAATCAATGAATTTATTATCACTAAGCTGCTTTGTGATCACTAATATTTTGAAAGAACTCAAAAATGAAACAAAATGTGTTGTAGCCTACGCGGCATTAAAATGAAAACAAATAAAATCGCTCTTGTTACAACTGCAAACTGGTAAGCATCTCTTTCTTTTATTTATTTATTTTACTTGCTTGAAACTAATTCCTTTAGTTATTTCCTTTATTATCTCTTTAATTATCTCGTCCTCAATGAGAAATTATAAGCAAAAAAGGATTTATTAATTGGATAATAAATCCTTAAAAACAACCCTAATTTTATTCAGTTTTTGTTAAATAAATGAAAATTAGAATTTTAAAGTATTATGAATACTAAATAAAAAAAAAAAAATAAAATCATTGAATTTCGTGGTAGCCTAAACGGGCTATAGAATATTTGGCAAAAAGTTAAATATTAATGAGAATGCGGTACGGCAGACTGTAAATCACTGTCAATACCGTTAGAAACAAACTTCCGGTTAAATGAGATAATGAAAGTTGTAAGAAAGTACCACAAAAGAATTCTAAGTTCGTTATTGGAGTACTTGGGTATCTCGCAATCACACCTATGCTCGACAACCTTCAATCGATATCGAAATGAAACGTGAATGTGGACAACCACAGCGCAGAAAAACTGGCCTCCAATCAAATCTTTCACAAGAGGACAAAACATAGATTTTAGAATTTATAACTTCCGTAAGGTTGTACGAAATAGAGTTCTGCACAAATATATTTGTATACATGAAGTACTCGTGCAGTGGCGAAGTATGAACACTTAATCGAAGTATCAGAAGAATAAGGTACAATTTTTTATAACAACAAAGCTTTCATACAGCTATTTTGTTACCCGCATTTGCTTGATTGCATTAAGTATGTGGTCATCGTTTTTAGGTACTATATATGATAGAGTAAAGTACATATTACGAACTTAGCTATTACTTAGGTTGCGTTCGTGTGAGGAACATGCCGCGAACTCAAAACTTCATGTTTAATTTAGGTAATCGTGTCAAGCGCATAAAACGATTTTAAAACTGAACATTACTTTTTAAAGAATATTTGACGATACCCATGGTAAATTTATGTACTCAGCGTTCGTGTCATAAAGATGCTATAAGCTGAAAACTGCATTTTGTATTCTTCTAGTTGGATCTTTTATTGTAACATAATGACTTTATGTCTTAAAAAGTCTACGAAAATTTTTTTTTTAGTTTGATAGAATTAAGGACAGGAATAAATGAAGCAAGTTTCCACATGCGAAATTAAAACTTATTAAATATTTTTCTCAAAAAAAAATTCGTTCAGTTTTACCAAAAATATTTTAACTGATATATTTATGAAATTCAAAGCATATTGGGTGCAAAAATATAGTTTTTTATAACCCGCAAATATTTTCAAGTCATTATGACATAAAAAATAGTATACGGGTGGATTTTGCTTACTTCAAGTCATGACCTACCTGTGATTTACAGGTGCTTATCGGTACAATTTTCATTATTTTTTTATATTTTTAGACCCTCATTAAAAACGTCCACGCTTTTCTATGTAAATAAATTTAGGTATATTAAAAAAAGCCGAAATCAATTCATGGCTCCAATCAACATTAAAAAGATTTTCTCCTACGCTCTGAAACACCATATACTATTTATTAAAATCAGTAGGAAAAAAACTTGCTTGAAATAACATCCATTGTGCAAGAAAGAAATGAAGTCTAGAGAATTAGTAATATTGATTTAAATTTCATTGACGGTATTGTAAAAGTTTTAACTTCATCCAAAGAAACTTCGTGAGAATTATGCGAATTATGGGTATACATTCATATTGATCGACTAAGGAAAATTTGTGGTATTAATCAACAGGATCTCGATATCGTTAAAGTTTTAAAAGAAAAATTGAGCTGCCATTTAAATGAAATAGTTGTAAAAATGTGAATATTTATCAAAAAATAGCACTTTTCCATTTCTACCAACAAATAAGTTAAAACAATTTTCGGAAAATGAAAAAAATATAATTAGAAGAGAGCGTAAAAACTTAATGAGGACATGAGCTTCTCTCTGACTTTCTTCAAGAGCCAGCGTCATTGAAAACCGACGATAAAATTGAACACGAAGTATGCCTTTATGAAAATACTGATTAAATTTAAATGTTTTTTTGACCTTTATTCTTTTCTTTATTCTTTTCTTTTTAATAAAGCACTAGGTCAGGTTTAAAATAATAAAAATATTGTTTTTTATTTATTTTTATTATTTTAAACCTGACCTAGTGCTTTATTAAAAAGAAAAGAATAATGAAAATACTGATGTTAAATTTCATCATGAATTTAATATTTTGCATTGGTGTAACTTACATAAAACCGAATTTCCTTTTTTTACATAGAGCAGGCTGTAAGCTACTGACCACTCCAGCAAGTAGTGCTGCTTCCAAAAAGAATTTTTCAATGACAAAAAATTTGATTTCTGATAAAAGGTCTGTCATTGGATCTAATACAGTTACTGTCAATCAAATAATGAAGTACAAAATATCTTTGCAACTGATTAATTTTCTGTTTATTTGCTTTTTATTATTATTTCCTTGTGTTTAATAAATAACATTAAGATTTTTTTAACCAAAAATAATTGTGATTTGAAATTTAATTTAATATTTATATGTAAAATTACTTAAAATATTGAAATTATTGTTGTGATTAAGTTAAAAAGAAATATGAAATGATCCATGTTTAAATCTTAAACGTTTTGATCAATACTTATAAAGGTTTATGAAAAAAACAATGACAAGTGCTAGCGGTTCGCATCGAACATAAAAATTAAGCACATTTTTCAATGTTTAATAAACATATTTGTTTTTATTATGGTTTTACCTCCTTCTCTTACCTGCAAAAAAACCCTCACGCTTTTATATTTAAAACATTCAAAAAAACCTAAACTGAAAAAAACAGAAACAATAATTAAAAGCCAATAACAAGTAACTTCCACAAACAATTGTTCTTTAAGTTATTCTTATACATAAATTAATACATATAAAGTTTACATTGTAAATGCCATCAACAGCTAGGCAATACAATTTTCAGTTTTTTCATCTTCACGCATAAGTACGTTATACCAAAAAAAAAAGGAACATAATTTCATCAGTACGTTTTTTCTTATGTTCACATATTTTTATGGTCATATTTGGTTGCACCTACATGCTTGTAGGTACTTGTTTTCTGATAGAGAAAAAATTAAATTTAAGCACAATTATTATTCCGAGTCGAAGAAACTTAATTAAAAAAATTTAATGTAAAACGTCATTCACTTAGGAAGAAGTGTTGCCATATAAATTAATTAGCAACACTGTTTAACCTATTGTTATTGTTGATCTAAAAGCTCTGCTCTCATAATGTTTTTTTCATTATGCTTTTTATGTATTTACTTTTTAAAAGCGCTCTTTTTAAAAAAGCACTTTTCTGTAAAGTGGGTAAAGAAAAATATGTCGAGCTGAATATGTTTCTACGTAACGACTTACTTCAAACATATTTATAAATATATATTTAAAAATTGTACATATTTATTTGAATATTTGTATTAAAAATATGCACACATGCCTCAAAAATATTATTTTTGGAAGTTTTACACAAACTAGGACAAAATACAAGATACTTATTTCATTTAAAAGGCACATATCGTACAAAAGATCTGTTAGCTCTCCCAAGTATATATGAAATAAATCGTTGAAAAATTTTTAAAGACACGAACCATTTCCCTGAAGAATTTTGAAAGTTGTGAGAAAACTAAGATAGATTACAGAATGGCACTTATTTAGACATTTTAAGAAAGTTGTGTTGAAAGACATACAAAATGATGTGAACAAACATAAACAAATTTTGGTGGATTATAAAAATTAGTTTAAGGCAGCACTAAAATAAAATGAAGGTTAAATTAAAAAACTATTGAAAGCTTTAGAAAAACGATATGAAGAAAGATTCAATAAATTTGTTTTATTTCAAAATTCATGGGATAAAATATTGAAAAAGCTTAAAAACTATGTGGTAGTGTAAAAGAAATTAAAAACTGATAAAGAAAGTTGTGCAAACAATTAAAGAAAAAAAAACAGAAAAATATGTATAAAGAAGTAAAGAAATTCATAAATGAATCAAACAAGAAACAAACAAAAATAAAATATGCAGAGTAATTAAAAGAGCTACAAGATGTAAAAATAAATACCTGCAATTTAAAAACCAAAAGAAAAACAAACAGTTGAAAAAACTAAGGACGAATTAAAGTTAGTTAAGCTGATTTAAATATAATAGATGTGCAGAATAGAAAGAACGGAATAGGAGTGATCCGAAGTGAAAACCGCAATGAAAGGGTAAAAAAATGTTCTTTAAGAGAAATTAAATAATGGTTATAAAGTTAAAGTGTAACATTTAAGTATGATAAAATAGATACAATTGAAAAAGTAAATGACAAAATCCTACTATTGTAAATGAGAGCATAAAATACATAGTAATTATAAATTTAAAAGAAAATATGGCAGCACAACATATACTATTAAATTAGCAATATTGGTTGGGGATGATGCAGATTATATGATGGAACAGAGGTATTAGGTGTAAAGGATACAACAACCTTGCAAAAGATTGTAAAAACCAGGAGAGGTGCGCCGTTTACTTTTGCCCCTATTGCCGTTGTCAACTCAACTCAGTTTGGTCGTCTGCCAGTCAACCCAACTTTTACTCAACCAAATTATTTTTTGGTATTGTGAAACACAACGTTTTTCGGTTGTAATTGTTGTGGTGTTGCCGAGATGAAATATCAATTTCATGTTGGCAATACCCTGAAATATATTTAAAAATAGAACAAAAGAAAGGACAAGAAAAAAATTTTAACCAAATTTTTATAGAAATATCAATTAAAAATGGATTTAAGTGTGGATTTATTTTTCGAAGATGAAAATCGTGACGCCAATATAAGTATTCTACGAAAACGTAAAAAAATTCGTAATGATTCCAATCCTCTTGAACTACCCAGTGCGAGGTAAAAAATGTTCAAAATAATTCATAGATATTTATAATAACAAGTGATTTTTCATAGATTTATTAGCTATTTTCGATTAAACAAAGAAGCATTTTGTTATATGCTGGACGAAGTAAAGGACCATTTAAAAAAACCTGTGCGTATGGTCGCTATACCACCAATATTAAAACTATGCGCTGTCCTTCGATTTTTGGCTGATGGAAGCTACCAAAAGTGCAGTGGAAATGACTTCAATGTTGGAGTAGCCCAATCCACGATGTCACTTATCTTAAAGGAAGTGTTTCACATTTGCAAAAAATGGATAAAAACGCAAATGAGTGAAGAAGAAATAAATGCATCGAAGCTCTGTTTTTTGAAAAAAGTGGATTTCCCGGCGTATTGGGCTGTATTGATGGCACGCATGTCCGAATTGTGTCTCCACAAAAGAATATTCAGCACCTATACCTGAATAGGAAAGGATATTACAGCTTAAATGTTATGATCGTAAGTATACATATATTTACTAGAAAACAATTTGATTTATGTTTTTTAATGTAGCTGTGTGATTACAAAATGAACATACGATATGTTGACGCAAGGCACCCTGGAGCAAATCATGATTCCTTAATTTTCAATTTAAGTGATTTAAAAACTTATCTACAAAGAAACGCTCAAGAAAATTCATGGATTTTAGGTAAAAATATTTAAAATTTTAAAATCTTAATTTTATTTCTTTTTTGTATTTAAGGTGACGCCGGATATCCTCTAAGACCGTACTTAATAACACCTTTTCGAATGACAGACGGAGGATCTCCACAAGCCCGATACAACACGATACACGCGAAAGAACGCAACATTGTTGAAAGGACGATAGGTACCCTCAAGGGCAAATTTCGATGCCTACTTTCTGTTAGAGGCTTACATTATTCACTTGAAAAAGCAACACAAATTGTAAATGTCTGTTGTGCTCTACACAACATTAGTCAACATTTTAAAGTGGAATTCCAAACCGATGAAATATTTATCGAAAACGAAAATATGAATTCACAATCTTTAAACTCACATATTGAAGATACAGAAGTTGGTATAAGTATCCGAAATAATATAATGCGTTCTTTTTAAATATAACAGAAGAGTTTTTATTTCATTTTTATTAAATTCAGTCTTATATACGTACAGGTATACATCAATGTAATTTTAGGTAAATAAGTAATAAAAAAATAAATAAAAGCATCACTCCTTGTGGTGAAAATAAATATTTTAAAGTTTTTGTAGCTGCATAAAAATTACTTAGTAATTTCATTTTTCAATTTCTCAATTTTCATTTTTTCACACTCCACTCTGAGATTGTGAAGCTGAGTATCTTCATTAACTTGCCTTTCCTATAATGCAATTTTCTTTTTTTTAATTTCTAAAAGCTGTTTGTTTATTTCATAGTTTTTATAAGTGTTTTTTTCTAAATCCTTAACAATTTTTAAAAGTTTAGCTTGTGTCTCGCATTGTTTTCTCAAAAGGTCCAAACGTTCTTGCTCTGGTGATATTTTCTTTTTCTTAGCTGGGGTGTTTAATAACCCAGGATCATTTGTAATGACATTTTCCAGTTCCGGACTTTTAGAAGGCGCAGATGAATTACTAGTTGTTGTTGGAGCAATATTCTCAACGCCGAAAGTTTGTCCAGATGGTGCTATTTGGTCATTTAGCGATAATAGCTGGGAGACGCAATCCTCAAGGATATTAAGAGGATTTTCTTGTGAAGGACCACCTCCTGTTGCTTGATTATTTCTCTTATTATTAGCAAGTTTTTTTTTTAATACTTGCTTTGTAATGAATCCAAACCTATATGAAGTAAACTGTAATAAAATGTCTATTTAAAATATTTTAGACGCCATATACTTACACGTTGCCATTCGCTGGAGGTTCTTGTAGGTGGACCCAAGCTATTCAATTCTATGGAAAATGCTTCCCAAGCTTCCTTGCATTGGTTTTTGGTCATCCCAAATTTTTGTTTTCCCCTGGCAATTTCCGGATTTTTTTCCATTAATTGAACAAGGCGTTCGAATTGGGATTTAGTTGTTATTTTTAAAGTCCTGCGTATATGTATTTAACATTTAATTATTTATATTAAACAGAACAAACACCTCTACTTACGATTTTTCCATTTTTCTATTTTTTTTTCTATAATTTTTAAAAAGGAAATGTATTACAAATATGTAACCGACAGAAACCAAACTACTTATAATCAGTTGTGAAAATTTTTGGTTTTTGTTAACCAAACTCATACAAAGTTGTGAACGGCAATACCAAAAAACACAACCAAAAAGTCAACCGCATTTGAGTTGAGAATGGCAATACCGATTTGTAAAAGACGACCAAATTGTTAAAAAAGTTGTCGACCGCAATAGGGACATTTGAAAGTGGGATAAGTCACTTTGCTTTTAAGCTGATGCACCTATTTAAAGGATTGGTTTTTAAATCTTTTAAAGTTATTGAGGCTAAATCTCGAGAAGACATACTTGCACTTATTATCTCAATATGCTTATTTTTATTTCTGATTCGTGTTAAGCAGATCCAAGATAATTGAGCAATTACTCTAGAAAATCATGATATGCCTAAACTTTATTGATTCATTGTATTTCTTATTGCATTATGTACCTAAATTCTAACAAAATCAAAAACAAATAAAAATTTTGAAATAGTTATTTCAGTGTCGTGTTGTTTGAAAAAAATAATTTTAGTGTTTTTTTTTTATATTTGGATCAAAATACTAAAACAGGAGCTATAGCGCGTACCCGTTAGATTATCTTTTAAATTAAAAAATTTTGAACTACGACAAATCTCAAATTTCTATAGCTAAAATGTTGAACATAACAAATCAATAGTTTTGCGTCTTATAATAAAGTATAAAGCTACTGGAACGGTGGAGAAAGTTAATACTGGCGGGCGCTCTCGGAAAACTTCACTACGAACGGATAGAAAAATCGCCTGTTTGATTAAAAAAAAACTGTTTATTTCTTCCAAAGATGTTGTAAGTGATGTTAATCTCAATATTAGTTCAAGCACGGTAAGAAAGAGATTATTGGAGAACAATTTGAGGAGCTTTATGCCGACTAAGAAAACTTTACTGACGAAGAAACATTTAAAAAAGAGGCTTTCTAAATAAATTGCAACAAATGCGTTAATTTAAATTACTTTTCTTAAACTGCAGGTTGGAACTTTAAAAAGCTTACGCAAATTGGATTGTGGCAAAGTGGAAAACAGTTTTATTTAGCGATGAGTCTAAATTTAACTTGTTAAACGCAGATGGAGTTTGCCACGTTCGGAGAGCAAAGCGAATATATCCGCATAATTGTAAACCACAATAAATCATGGAGGAGGAAATGTTATGTTTTGTTAATGTTAAGTTTTGGATTGGCCTGCATAATCTCCAGACTTAAGTCCCATAGAGAACCTTTTTGGAATTTTGAAGCGCAGCGCCGTTTTAGCAATAAGTACGAGCTGATGAACTGCCTGAAATCCGAGTGGAAATCAATACCAGCAGTAACAATTATGAACCCCATAGAATCTATGCCAAAACCATGTGCAAAAGCAATTAGAAATAAGGTTACTATACGATGTACTGAAAGTTGCTTAAGTTTCGAACAGCAATATATAAAATTGATTTTTTTATTTCTTACGAGCGCTGCTCTATATATTTCTGGCCTAATAGTGAAAATGCGAATATTTATGATCAAAAATGGTTTTATTGTTTTTCAAAGTATTCTCCAGCATGACTTATACACTTTGCATGCGCTCAAACCAGTGGTCGAAGCACTTTTTCCACTCCGATTGAGACACCTCTAAAACATGGTTTTTGAACACTTCAACAGCTTCTTCTGGCGATGAAAATCGTTGACCACGCTTTTTTTTTATGTGCGGAAACAAGAAGTCATTAGGTGCCAAGTCAGGGCTGTACGGCTGATGACCCATTAATTCGACGTTTTGGCCGGTCAAAAACGCTCTGGTTTGAGCCGATTTGTGAGAGCTCGCATTGTCATGGTGAACAATGATTCGTCTTCTCTTGTTGGTTTTTCGAATTTCTCCGATGACTTCAGGCAAACAAATTGTAGTGTACCACTCAGACGTGACCGTCCTACGTTGCTCAAGCGGAACAGTCGCCACATGACCAGTTTTGTCGAAGAAACAGGCGACCATTTGCTTTGAAGTGCTTCTTCCACGAACAACTTTCGTTGGATTTTGCTCGTCTTTGAAGACCCACACGGTCGACTGTTGTTTCGTTTCGGGCTCATACGCATAGATCCTTGATTCGTCACTTGTGACGATCTTATAAACGTCTTTTGAAGCACCGCAATCGTATTTTTGCAACATTTCTTTGCACCAATCGACACGAGCCTTTTTTTGAGCGACTTTCAAATTGTGCGGGATCCAACTAGAACAAACCTTTTTTACGGCCAGGTGTTCATGCAGTATCGAATGTATCGGTATGTCGCATGTCGATCTTGCATTATGAGTTCACGCACGGCATCAATGTTCTCTAACACAACAGCCGTTTTTGACGACCTTAACGGAATTCGTCTTTGAGCGAGCTTCAGCCACGATTAAATTCATTATACCAATTTTTCACAGTGCTATAGGATGGTGCTTTATCGCCATACAAAGATTTCAGTTCATCAATGCACTCTTGTCGTGATAATTCACGTCGAAAGTTGTGAAAAATGATGGCACGAAAATGTTCACGAGTTAATTCCATTTTTTTCTATATTAATTTTTTCAAGTCACTGTAAACAACACAAATAATGGTCGTACGTCAAAACGTTTTAATTACGATTATGCTTAAAAATGACAAACTTTCCAATGGAAATGTCAGATTGCACTTGGCAGCACTCAGTGTTGCCAGGCCAGAAATATATATAGCAGCCCTCGTATTACTTCTTACAAGTATTAAAATGAAATTTTTGCAAATCAGCTATAAATTAGTATTTAAGACATTAATTAAATAACAATAACGTCAGAATCAATTTTTCTAGCAACGAAAAACGGTTTTTTAATTGCATTCCACTAAACTCCAAAATAACCAAGTTTAAGTGCTTGCGTAATTACGTATAATTGTCCCGGTGATTCCGCTCGGACAAACAAACATCTACCAGCAAACTAGCTGAGTGCACACAGAGTGTGACTTAGTTCTTCTTTCCAAACAATGCAATTTCCAACTTCATAACAAAACCGTCGTACTCCCTAAAAGTACGAACATAATTCTCTCCACCTCTTTTAAACTCAACTATCCATCTAATATTTGTGATATTAAACTAGCTGATCCTTATTTTAACGTTTCATCTACTTACTTAAGAAGCTATTTAGTAATGAGAAATCGATGTAGCAACTGCTTACAATTTGACCGAAAGAACTAATTATTATTGCTCTGAATGTCGCTAAAAGAATCCTTTACAAATTAGCAATTATAACCCAAAAAATAAGCCATTCTTGTAGTACTTATAAAAATTCTTAAAGTCATGCCTTTTTTAAGTCATGTAATTTTTATTAAATCGAATTTCGATTTTCATCAACACTGCATTTAAATATATTAATATTTTAAATTATTTATTACAGTAATATGTTGCCACAACCCACCAGTATGTTTAAAAAAATTGCGTACATCTTACAAAAATACACATTATTTGCAAGAATTATAATGTTGCACTGTAAATATTAGTATAGTTTAATATAATAGATTAAAAAAAGATAACAAGTACAACGGAAAACATAATTTCATTTTAAAACTCAATTCATTATTGTTTTATAAGAAAATAATGAGTTATAGGAATTATTTTAAGAAAGTTGTTATTAAACAGCTACTAAGTAATGCATTGAATGGCAAAAAAAAAACTACAAACTAATGCATTGCGGAAGTTCTTCCCATTGAAGTTCTGAGTATAAATTTTCTGGAGAGATGTCTGCGGATCTGCATCAACTTATCTAACCGTGTTCGACTGGGTTCTTAGCCGACCGGTTCTATCTTAGCCAACATGTGCTTTCACTTGTCAAACCACCGCTGATAAAAACGATAAGGTCAACGATTTACTTAGGCAGGAGGAAATTTTGCTTTTGGGAAATTTTATTATCAAACAACAAAGCGGCTACCATGTGGTCGTTATATGGTACGCCTGCCATTCAAAAAAGTTTCCGAAATTCAAATTTCTCGGTTCTTCCATAGCACTAAGCCAATATACCCGAATTGGGCTCTTAATTTGTAATATAATGACTCATTGAATATTTTACACTGATCGTATGGAAGAAACCACACCGCGTGTATATTTCAATGACGGCAGCTCTTTCTTTCTTCTACATCACGCAATACTTCGCCCAGGTACTAAAACTACAAAGGTCCCTGAATGATGTATTTATTATATACAGGTCCCACATTACAAGCAGATTTATTGACTTTTATCCTTAATTGGCGATTTTAGAAATATGTCTTTAGCGGGCACATACAAAAGATGTACCGCCAAATCTTAATAGATCCCTTTAAAAGGCCTTTCAGAGAATTCTGTTTCAAAAATCCCCCCGGGATTACGAGCTTAAAACGGTGACATTTGGCGTTAATTGAGCATCGTTTCTCGGTATCCGAAAACCCCCAAAATCTTCTCAAATTCTACGTAAGGAAACGTACGTAGACTACATCCTAACGGGAGGTCACTTCATAAAAGTGATATTTAGGACCGAAAACAGCTTATACAGTGTCTCAATTCCACAATTCTCTATTAAAAAAGATAACTTCTAGTGACTCACGTTAGAATTAATTCCAGAAGCTGATCTGTACGATATCAAATTTCTAAAATTTATGATTACAGTTTCACGAAGACTCTCGGTATTCGCCAATCTTACTAAGCGTCAAATTTTATCACCAGTGGCAAAACTGTTTAAGCCTGCTGTTAGAATTAATTCCAGAAGCTGATCTGTACGATATCAATTTTCTGAAATTGGCAGTAAAGGGATCGCATCTAAATTCATGGATTTTGTAAAGCGTTGAAATTGGCTTATTGTGCAGCAGTTTATATAAGGGCACAAACCGGCGATTCTGCTTTTACCAACTCGCTTGTTTCTAAGAGCAAAGGGTCTTCCCTACCTGCCATAACCTTATTTAGGTTAAAATTATCCGGTGCCTTGATGTTAGCGAAACTCATACATCACATACTACCAGCTCTTGATTTATCGGACCACAAAAACAAATTTTTTGTGCAAAACTTTTATTGTTTTAGGATGGCTATCTAAACCGCTGGCTACATGAAAAGAAATATATGTCTCCAACCGCGTATGCAAAATTCTTATACTTCTGCCAAATGGGAAGTAACGGCATATCCTCACTCATTTCAGTCCCACAGATTTAGGATCAAGAGGTTGTAGACCGTAAGACTTAATTTAGCCATCCTCCTTGATGGCATGATCCTTCTTGGCTCACTAACTCTTCATCTGAGCGGCCAAATATGATCCCGTTAGGATTACCAAGTCAGCACCCGTAGATCTTCTGATGGGATTATAGCTTAGAACTTTCACGCTAATAACGATCATTTTAACGATAGTCTTCAGTTATTTTCCTCATACATTCATGCTTAACGAGTTCTATGCTATGTGTTTCGTTACACTGGCTCAGTACTTTCAATTGCTTGCCAGAATTGTCAACTGCAACAATACGAAATCAACTCAGTAAAAACTCGCTCGCTTTTCACTCTAAGCCCTTTTATGAATAAATATGGCCTTCTTCAAATCAATGGGTGACTAGCTAACTCTCCTTTGCCCTATTATAAAACTTTTTTTCATGTCATTTGATGTGTCGCATAGCGCACACCGAATTTTTTATCCCACGTATTAAACAATGCATACGAAAAGTCATACGGTTGTGTAAAACGTGCATCATTTATAAAAGAAAAGCCTGTACTCAAATCATGGTTGCTCTCCCTTCAGACTGCTGCACACTTTTCGCACCCTTCCATACGACGGGAGTTAATTTCGCATGTTCTGTCGAACTCTAAATTTCTACGCTAAAACGCTCTTCCGTAGTCGAAGAATACGCCTGTGTGTTTTTCTTTTTGCTTTTTCTCTAAAGCTATCCATCTAGAACCCTGTTCGAACCTCTCCTTGGCTGCTTTCCAAGCAACAACTTATTCTGACAACGGCCGCAGTTTTCTTGTTGCCAGCCGTATATTTCGTAAAGAGTTTTCTACCCTCCTGAAAACCGCATTTGACGATATCGTGTAATAAAATTTCTCACGGCTTTGAATGGTCTTTTATACTACCTTATGCCCCCCACATGGCCGGAATCTGAGATGCTGCAGTGAAAGGTCTTAAATTCCATTTACAACGAGTCGTAGGTGCCCATTGACTCAATTTTGAGGAATTCGCGACAATATTTGCCCATATTAAAGAAGTCTTAAGCTCAAGACCAATTTCTGCCTTGTGCGATGATTCCTAAGATCTGACCGCCTTCACCCCAGGACATTTCTTGCGAGGTAGTCTAACTACCTGATGCTGCCAGTGCCAGGTGTGTTTGTTACATGCTGCTTCGCCCAGCACGTCATCCTCGTATTGAGGCAACAAAAGGGTATGTTCGTGACCGGATCGGTGTCCGGTACAAATCAACCAAACGGCCTAACCGCAAACGTCAGCACCGCAAGAAAAAAAATCAATGCCTAAACAAGCTGCCAAATCAACAACCCACATCACAATCAAATCAGTTATTAACATTATTCTTCATTGCATAGCTGCAAGAAGCAGCGGCATGTTTAAATTAGTATAACAATTTAACGGTTAAGAAATTATTCCTTAATATTAAAAGTTTAAAATTTGTATGGTATCTTTTTTTAATGTTTAGTTTTTTACAGTTTAAAAGCCTTTATATAACTATTGAGTTATTACAAGTATCCTAAGAGAGCCCGTAAACTTATGTTAAAGTTTGGATAAAAGTAACATTCAGAATTGTCAGTTTTGCAGCCATTGGTGGTAATTTTTATATTTTTCTTAATACTTGAATAGCAACTCCTAAATCTTAACTTAGTCACTTTATATTGAACTTTCACATTGTAAACTGAAACTTAACATTTGATCTTACTAAATTTTCTAACTGCTACTACATAATTGTTTCTATTTAAAATCTCGCGTTTCCATGGGAAATTTTTAAATTATTACTTGCTACAAGTGAGAAAATAAGCGACTCGATTAAACAGCGTATTATGGTCAAGAACCCTAATTCTTCGTCAAATATGTGCATTGCTTAATTGTCCTCCAAACTCCCTTCAACCCACCTACCTTACCATAGTTTGTCTACAACCTTCAGAGTCTCTCGGAGAAACAGTATGTGCTCATAAAATGTTTCAACGATTTATGTTATATATCTTTAGTACTTTTTTTAAATGACTTAAAGGATTACATGTGTGTAAATTATAGGCTTAAAAATGCGATAGGTCCCACCAAAAACCCTTAGAGTGACGGTATGTGTCGTTAAAATTTTTTTAATGATTTATTTCATACATATTAAATACTTTTCTTAAAATGTCTAAATGGAATACCCATCTGTAATTCATTAGCTTTAAAATGCGGTAGGTTCCATCCCGTAATGTATCTTAAATTGACCACAACTTCCGAATCTCTCAAAGAAACTATGTTTATAAAATTTTTGAACGATTTATTTTATATATTTTGAATGCTTCCCTTAAAATGTCTAAACGGATTACATACTTGCAAATTATTTGCTTTAAAATGCGGTAGGTTCCATTCCATAATATATCTTAATTTATGCATAGCTTTCAAAATCGCTCAGAGAAACAGTATATGCCCATAAAATTTTTCACCGATTTATTTCATATAATGGATAACAAATCTGTAATTTATAAGCTTTAAAATGCGGCAGGTCCCATCCAGTCATATATCTTGCAGGCATGCTCTGACAATCGCAAATCGCTTAAAACTCGGGATGCAAGTTAAAATCGCATGAACAGTAACAAACAGTTACAAGAAATTTGGCGACTTCAAATCGCAAGCACATACTGAAGCGAAGTAATGAATTATACTTTAAATAAGTTTTAAAAACAACAATAAAATTGAACCCAAATTAAAATTAATATGTTTCTTTTATTTTTAACAAAAGCTATTTTTATTTTTACACAATTAAATTCCTTAATAATAAATTTAAATATGTTCTTTGCTTTATCAGTTGTTCGTCTTGATTGTTTTCTTGAGTACTGGCGTTTTTTTAAACAGCTGTTTCTAAGGGATATTCGAAAATATATTGGAATTAGTGCGGATAAACGTATAGTTGGTAACCAAGTAAAATATGCGATTGTTTTAATTTTTATAAAGGTTTTCGGTACTTATGCAATGTCCAATTTAAGTATTGAGGTACCCTATTAATTTTTTTTAAATCCAGTAATTTTTATCTGTCCACCTTTTACCCTTTTCATGTAGTGCATCCTCTAAAGAAATTTCAAATTTGAAAATTTAGAAAACATCAAAAATGTCTATCTTAATTCCATTTTCTATAGCCGTGAAGTACTAGGAATCATACCTTCTGCCGTTTTTCTGGAATTTACCTTCCCAAGAAATTTAAAATTGAAAATTAAAAAAATTTGCATACAAAATTGCATTTTTCGATAGCTATAAAGTCTCCTATTACTTTATAGCTATCGAAAAATGTTATAATTTCTATAAAATCCATAAATTTTTATTCGCCTATATTCTACAGTGCTCCTGGAATTTAGATTCCTTGTAAAATATAGGAAAAAGCTTTATAACATATCAGCCGCTTTACAATGTTCATAGAAATACAGCTAACCAGGCAACTCTTTTAATTTTGTTCGGTTCCATTTGATCCAAAAATGTGACCAGTTCCCATTGAAATATATATCCCAAAGATTTATCGTAAGTTGTTACGTCGAAAGATATTTATCTCGACATTTCTATATTAACTCACTTATTTCTGTATAATTATATATTATAATATAACTAGCAGTGCCCACGACTTGGTCCGGTATCATTTCTAATTTTCTTAAAATTAAAATTTAAAAATTTTTAATTTTTGAACATTTGTTATAGAGTTCTATAAATAGTGTTAAAAACTTTCCATCCAAAATGTACTAACAACTGTTTAGTACCAATATACCAGTAAAATTGGGTGCTTTCACATTTGTATCTCTAGTTTCTCTACGAAATGACATATTTCTATGAAGAAAGTAGTATCCTATATTTGAATCAAGGTTCTAATGGACCAACTCACAAAATTTTATTCAAATCCATCCAGCAATTTTTACGTGATCCGAACACAGACAGATAAGAATTCTAAAAATAGGTGTTTTGTATTTGTTAGGTCACCGTATAATTTCTACCTAAATATTGATTTTTGCTTTTCATAAATTGTATTGTTTAAATTCAATATATTTTTTGGTTTATTGTTACCACAGTAATTTGATGCCTATATTGTATAAAAAAACCACTTTAATAATTTTTGGTTATTAAACGTTAGTTTTTAAATTTGTTTCTCACTTAAATTCTTTAAGTAGTATGTTTTGTTGCTGTTAAAAAGAATGCATTTGCTTAAACTGTAGGCTCATATGAATATATAGTAATATTGTTACCGCCGCCACTGTATTTTGTATTTTATGGTAATTTACTTGCATACAAACAAACATACATGTATATAAACAAAAATTCCTTATTTTACATATTTTCTCATTCCACCGTTGTCCTTATTTACTTTATTAAAATATTCATTTAAATAGTACTAAATTTGTAACTGTTCCGCTTAATAACGGTAGTCTCTTGTTTTGTTAAATATTTAAAATCGAAAGATCATTTTTTAAAATACAAAAAAAGTAGTTCTTATTGTGACACGGTGGAAACAAGTTGTTTTAAAGCGCGATATACGCAAATTAATAATTAATAAACAAAACGTGCATATTTAAGCAAAAGTAAAGTGTTTTAATATTTAATAATAATATTGTGTAGCTCTTAAAAGTTTGTTTCACGCCGTGCGAACTCAACAAATATTATTTTTGTTATTTATATGCAAATAATAATAAGTTCAATTGGTACATTGGAAGTGAGAAACATAATATCAACAACAGTGGCTCTTATTAAATTATATCGTTAGACTTATTTTAAAGTTTTTCGCTACTTTTTACATTTTTAAAAGTACTCTGCCCAATGAACATTTTAGTGGCATAAAGATAACAATTCGAAATTACTAAATTACTCCATAAAACTGCCGATAAGGAAAAAGCTGCTTATCGTACAGTATTCAATATCGATTACTGTATACACCAACATCAAAATTTTCAAAAAATACTTCTTGTACAAAAATTACCCAGTTACTGTTTTATTAAATGTATAGATTGATAAGACAACATGTGTGTGTATCTTTTTTTTTTTTTTTGATGAAGCATGCGATATAAAAAATATCCCCCATACATACAGAACAAATTGTATAATTCTGGGCTTTTTCAACAAATACGATTACAGCAACAAAACCCTTCGATTTCGGAGAAATCAACCGATCGAGAATTCAAGGGCACATACAGAGCAATTAACTTGTAAGCACAGTTTATTAAAATTGAATTTAAGAAATTTGTTATTGTTCGCAAACAATCAATTACACTATCAATTTTTGCCTATCAAGTTTTAATACATTTACACTTTTTTACCAATAGACTCATATTTTTAGAAATTGAGACGAACTCGATATCATTTTTTCTTTCAAGTTGAGTGTTTCAACTTACGTTGAAGAAAACAGCTGATCACAATTCTTTTGAACTATTTTTCGTTGTTGTTTCTACAAATATTTTGGCGCCATAAGTTTTTTTTTGTTTTTTTTTTTTTTTTTTAATTTTATTCATTTAATTCAAATATGAACAAATAATTAAAAGGTTTGCACGTCTCAGTCTGTAGCTAAAAATCTCTTGTGGCACGCTTAACCTCATACTTTTGTTGTATGGCTTCATCAAGTGTCTCTCCAGCGAAAAATATTACGCAAGGAAAGAAGACAAACTCTAAAAATCAATAAAAAGAAGACCAAACGTGGCGAGAGGCGAGATGCCTGGCGATATTCTTGGCTGTTTTTAAAATTTTCTTTACGATAACATAACAATTAAAAAAATAGAAAACATTCGACCTTTATTTTATTTTTAAGGTCAACTTAAATTATAGGTATGTCGGTGAATTAATCAATTTGGCTTTGACTGCTATGTTTTTAATCAGCCTTGCATATACATAATTTTTTAAATATATGTCAAATGATAATTCCGCTAAAGTAAAAAGGCAGTGAAATACGCCGGACTGGCTTAAATTACGAATGTTCTTTAATATCAACGGCTGAAAATGATAAATCAGCTAAAATATTAACAACGAACTCTGTGATAAAAAATATAGATTTCATAAATAGAATTATATATAAGATAAGCAGTTTATATATGAGTTGACAATCTAACTACATGGATGCAGGAATTATGAATCAAAAACCTTATACCACACTTCTAACATTTGCAACTGAAAATTTTAAGCATAATATTTTAGCGTATACAGAACATATATAGAACATAGCAATCAATTAATACAAAAAATTAGAAGAGAAAATTAATTTACAAAATTTGTTATTGAATATAGATAACATTCATTTTGGCACAGAATTTAAAACTAAATTGAACAAAAGTCTTTTAAATGAAGCTGATACGTTTGATTTTACGAGAAAGTTGTCTTCTATTCATAAAGATTTGCTAGTATATATAAGATGTTTGTTTATTCGTGTTTTTTGGGGATAGAATTGTTTTTTCACAAAAATTTGCTAAAAGAAATTATTGAAGTTTATTGTCAATTTTGAAGTTTATTGTCAAAATAAGTTTATTGGCAAACTTTTTTTTTTGTTTTGGAAAACTTTTATCAGAGTTGCATGGAAAGTACTTTTTCCTAAGCGTGTGAGCATGTTTGTTTGTTTGTTTTTTTTTTTTTTTTGAGAGTGATTTAGTGCCACGTGCTTTCATGTTTCACATAAAAAATGTAAACAAACTGAGACAAAATATAGCAAAATTTATTCAGATCTCCATTCGTTAATTTAATTTTAACTTTAATACAAAAAAAAAAAAAAAAAGAATTAAAAGCCTACAGATGATAGAATCAAAATTTGCAACTGTCACTTTTGATAATTAAGAAATAAAGTTGCTACACATCAAGCCATTTAGAGTAAT
The DNA here is from genome assembly GCA_937654795.1 of Cistogaster globosa. Taxonomy (NCBI): domain Eukaryota; kingdom Metazoa; phylum Arthropoda; class Insecta; order Diptera; family Tachinidae; genus Cistogaster; species Cistogaster globosa. The sequence continues at coordinate 32,921,498 of OW569406.1, forward strand.
TTTTCGCTTATATCTCGAAAACTATGCCGCGTGCACATATACCGCTATATACGATTGAAAGAGGATAAAAATACAAATCGATCGTGGTATAGCTTGTTTTCTGAAAGACTGTACGAAAAAAATTATTAAGCGGCAAACTTTTAAAATTAAAAAAAAAAAAAATCGCTCAAATTTATAACTTAAGTTTTTCGCTTATATCTCGAAAATTATTTCGCGTGCACATATACCGCTATATACGATCGAAAGAGGATAAAAGTACAAATCGATCGTGGTATAGCTTGTTGTCTGTAAGACTTTACGAAAAAAGTTATTAAGCGGCAAGCTTTTAAAATTAAAAAAGAAATCGCTCAAATTTATAACTTTAGTTATTCGCTTATATCTCTAAAACTATTCCGCGTGCACATATACCGCTATATACCATCAAAAAAGGATAAAAATACGAATCGATCGTGGTATAGCTTGTTTTCTAAAAGACTGTACAAAAAAAGTTAAGCGGAAAACTTTTAAAATTAAAAAAAAATCGCTCAAATATATAACTTTAGTTTTTCGCTCATATCTCGAAAACTATTCAACGCGCACATATACCGCTATATACGATCGAAAAAGGATAAAAATACGAATCGATCGTGGTATAGCTTCTTTTCTGAAAGACTGTACGAAAAAAGTTATTAAGCGGCAAATTTTTAAAACTAAAAAATATGCTAAAAAATATAAGTTCGTTTTTTCTATGTATTTGAAACAAATTCTGCAAAATTTATTTTAAAACAAATATGATATCAAAATAAATTTTTATGCGTAAGGCAGTTTATTTTCAGTTTTTGATAGTAAGTAACAAATAGAAATAAAATATGCACATATCCGTTTAACTAAACATATATAACAATACGGTGCATATTAGAGTGCATAATTAAACATATATTAAGCCACATATCAAAATATTTTATAGACAACATTTTAAAATATATTTTTAGGTTTTAAAAATCTAATTCATTTCTAAAAATATAATAGTTAAAAACTTGTTTTACCAAAATATGTAGTTTCACGAAAATATTACCAAAAATTTTAATTTTTGCAAAATATTATACTTGCAATAACAAATTTAAAAAACCATTTAAAACCGAAAATGAACAAATAATAACTAAACACTATCAACAATATAAAAGTTTTCTAAAACACCCCATATTGCAAAAACAAAAAACATTTACGCTATTGAGTCATTTTTTTACCAAAAATTTTAAATTTTGCAAAAAATTCTACTTGAAAAAAATGTCTATTTTTTTTTATTTAAAAAGGACCTAATACAATCGTGTGGGTTGTGACAAAGTTTAAAATAAGTAAAACATTTTAAGGATGAATTTGTTTTCTTTGTGTAAAAGAATATATTTCTCAATTATATTTAAAATTGACTTTCAATCATATTTACAGTAAAATATTATTTAGTGTGGTACTCTTTGAAACAGGATTTGAACTTGATATTTTTGGCATCTTCCTCGTGAGCGGCTTTTACATCCTGTATTGCGGCATCGTTTAGCTGTACCATCTACAAATTCTGGCCAATGATCGAATCTGTCATACCGTATATCATCTGGGGCATTATGGGGACGATATTTACTTCCATAATAACCTTCAGGCAATTGGAAAGGTTCAACTACATTTGTTGACACGTTTTTGTACTTTGCCAGAACTTCCCCGGTTTTCATTTTAAAAGTTAAGAACTTTTTTATTTTATTTTTTGTAATTTGGAGTATTGCTGGATCTTGCCTACACTCTTTCCAGCTATTGTAAATAGCCAAGTAAAGAAAATGAAAGAATACTTTGACTGGCCACTTTCAGGTTTTCATTTTTATGCGATATTACTTCATCGTTTGATTGGCTATATCAATTCCACCTATTTTGTCGTTTTATAACTGAATAACCGCTGGAACTTGAACAGGTATTCGTCGTTCACATTTTTTATACAACGTTCTTTTTCCCCTACTGGATCTTTTCCGCATACAGTTGATGCAACCGTAACACATTTTGTATCACTCTATTTTACCACAGCAACAGTTTCATTTTTGACAAATTAGATAATTTCTCCTCGAGACATTTCATTATCAGCAGGAATATTAATTCCTTTACCTAGACGATTTGTCATTACAGTACATGTGGCATTATATTCCATCACTTCTAGCTTTTCTAACAGCGGTATTGTCGTGAAGAACCTGTCAAAGTATATATGACTTCCCTTAGGTAAGTGTTTTAATAGTCTTAAAACAACTGATAGTCTATGGCCCAGCCCACAGTCGGGAAACGTACCAGCTCGTTGGAACAACTCAAAATCCACAATTAACCCCTTATTATTGCCTTATTTGTGTCCACAAAGTGAATTATGTGCGTACCTTTATAAATTTGTTTCTCGACATTGAACCCGCAATAAGCTCATTACGAAAATTGTCTGCCCAATACATGTTAATTTGAGAATATCCTAAACAATACATCTTGACTGAACAACCGTAGAAAATTTTATTATCAGCACCTGTTAAATGAATTTCAGATCCAGTCGTAGCCTGAAAATACATTTTAGTGTACATAACCACTTTCTGATAATGACTTTCAGGTAAATATTTGGAAAAATATTCAATAGCAGTTCCAATTTTCACAAAATTCTGGCAGCCTAGCAATACAGGAATGTTATGGTATTTAAATTATTTTTGTCGCCATAAATCATCTCTTCTATTACTTAAATTTTCTGTAGGTTGCGTGTCAGAAAATGGAGGTATAGTAATGTCATGAGATTCGAAATCCTCCTGTCGCTGCATTCCATTCTCTTTCTCTTTAAGATTTTCAGCGGGTACCCTTTCAGAAAATAGATCAGTTAAAATGGTGAAATTAAGATAATTGTTGATTACAAAACAGAAATATATACAAACCGTTTTCAAAGCTTTCCTCAGAAGAAAACTCTTCCCTTGGCTCCCAACAAGTGTCCTCGAGGTCATCATCGGAGGAGAATTCAATATCGGATTTTTCAAGGATATCTAAAACCTGATTAAAGTTAGAAAAATCAAAAGTTTTTCCTAAAAATAAACCACATATCACAATTGTAAGCATGACTTCAAATACAAACTTATAGCGGGATAACACAATTGTGTTATCTTTAATTTATTGGAGTAGAACTTTCTAATGAAATTCGAGTGATTATTGAATTCATGTAAAATAATTAGTCAGAGTTTATTTTGTCATATAAATGATTTCTGAGTGTTCTTGCTTTTCAAAAACGACAGAATTGTACTTACCACGTGGGATGTTTGTATCACACTGAGAGCAGTACGCGACTGATTTTTTCTTATTATCATTTGAACGTTTTTTTACAGCTTTAACGTATGCAATTATAGAGAAATAGCTAACACAAACACAGCTTTTGGAAATTTTGCATTCAAATAATAATTTTAATTTTGAAAATTTTTTTAACGCACATCGCACAATCGCTTAAGATGGTTCTCAAAGGGTTAAGGACTTTGAACGGTTTGCTTAAAGGAAATCATAAGACGATGCCATTTTTTACGACAATTGTTTGCAGTGAACCTTAATTCAGAAATCTACTTGTTACTTAGTGGTTGCGCAAGGTCTTACAAAAAAATAATAATAATAAAATATATTCCATTATTTCATCAGTTCCATATCATTTTGCAACTGCTCATATAGCTTATCAGTGAACTATACCCAAGTTTTGTATAGAAAATACAATTCAAAATAAAATCTGAAGCAAAGCTAATAAAATAAGAACTACATTGAATAAACAAACAAAAATCATAGTAAAAACTCAAAACTTATTTGTACAAAACCACAGGAACTAACTGAATAACTATTGCTTTTGAAAACAAAAAAAAATATTTTTTTAAGAAGTCAGCAATACAAAATTAATGTACCTGTTAAAAAAAGGGTTAGGATTATTTCTTGGTTGAAGGAAAATATTAACAGCTAGAAGCAACACACATTTAACATGTATAAATGTACATATATACATATGAAAAAGTGCTCCTTAAAATTTCTTAGTGAAATTGTTTTCTAAGCTAAAATTACATTTAAGCATGTAGGATCCACCTAAACGCAACATAAAGGACTGTTTTTGTTATTGTAGGGTAAATATACTTTTTTTATTGATGTATTAAATAATCAATATCGCTCGTTTACTTCTAGAACGTCATAATTCAAAATTTCAAATTTTTGAGTTAATCATACAGAATTGCCGGTCATTTCATGCTTTATATTGTGTACAAGTTTCATATTTATGTCTTTTGTACTTTTCACGTTAAAAGAGAATAAATCGTTATTTCACTTCACGTTTGGAAACTTTGTCAATAGAAACGACACATTTTGAATTGTGGAGTAAACTTCATAACGTAAAGATCATATCGCTTCCTACAACATCGTCACATTTCGTTTTATGACTGTATATATGAAAAATTTATCTTTTTAAAATGTATCGACTTTTTGCATATAATGTATTTTTTTGGGTTAATGAAAAATTTTATTAAGTAAAACTCTGTTTATCTTTTTACAAATGACGACACATTTTAGTTTACGATACGGTATTGGATATATTTTTACTGCAACAATGTCATAATTCAAACATCTCACATAGTTTGTCCAAGACCTTTCCTTTAATATATAATTGATGAAAGTTTTCTTATATGGATTTTTTATTTATGAATCAATTTAATAATTGTAGTGGGAACTTAAGCAGTCTGATCGATGGTGAGAACAAGTCAAAAACTTAAACTGCGATTATCTCGAAATGAATTTTTTTGAGTTATACGTTCTAGAAGCAAATGAGCGATATATGTATGTATATTAACAACGAATGAATTATGCCATAATTTGGGTACTTGCTTTTTATTCTTTATGTGTTTTGTACACACTTCATGTGTTAATCATACTTGGGATTTTTTCATTACCATAGATTTGAATGACAATGACAAAAAATTTAACTACCGTTTAGGTTTTATGGTTTACTTTAAATATAATTGTTATTACTAATGAAATCTGTTAGTTACAAATTGCAAAAAAATAAATATCGGTGATTTATTGATTTAATCTGGATGGAAAAGAGCACAATTTTTTGAATTTAATAAATTTAATTTAATATTCCCGTGGTTTAATTTAATTTAATAATTTGAGAGTGCCCGCGCATAAAGCAAAAATAAATTACTGTAGAAACGAGCCGAAAAAAAGTCGGCCGTATACAGTGAATAAAGAAAAATAAAATCATTGTTGATTATAGTTGTTTTTTTTTTAAACAGTGATTTTTGTCTTTACTTTATTGTTTGAACAAAAATCTTTAGTTCATTTAATACACATGTGAGAAGTTTCCTGAAGAGCTAAGTAAGCAGTATCAAAATGGCCATCGAGACGTGCGTTCACCCTAAACAATCAATACCGGTGATTTATTGATTTAATAAACTTTGCACATTAGATGAACAAGCTTTTTGCCTCTCAACGCCGCACAGTGGCATATATTTTGAGAAGGCGTCCAAAAATCATTTCTTTTTGTGGTTACCGATCTTAGTGTTTTTTTAATCATTTGAAAGTCAAAATTTTTCAAAAAAAATTTTTTTCTACAGTTATTTTTAAATTATTTTAACTTGTCAACACAGAGTTAAAGCCAATTTTTTTTAAATCTTCTTGAAAGATGGCGTTTATAACATTTGCGATGGAATCAAGTAATATACAAATGCACTATATTGCACCTATCACATTTGCAAAACCAAAATATTTAATGAAATTTTGGTTATCCATTAGATTTGGTAATGGCAAATATATTATAAAACAATAAGATCATAAAAAATTATGAATCCAGAATAATGACAAAATTAAAAAGGAAGTCTTAAATAAAATACGTGAATGCACATGTTTATTATTCCTTTCTTTCGAATGTAAGTTTTATTATCTTATAGTTAAGAAAATGTGGGCTAATTCTTTGCTTAATTGACCAACCTAATTTGAAATTTGAATGATCAAAATACTACAAGAAGATTTTTTCCGATCCAAAAACTGCAGCATCTATCACAGGTGTAGATTATCTGTTAATAAGACGATTCAAAATCATATTAAAAGTCTCAGCATGCAGATGAAAAATAAATGCAAAAAAGTTTGAAAGTTTGGTGATTACGCCAATAAAACAGCTGCACTTTACGTTATTAATGGTTCATAAAATTTTGGGGAACAAATCATTCAACATAATTTGCAACCAATAGGAGATCTGTCTTAAGAACCGCAAGAAAAAAGAAACAAAGACTACAGATTCTTTCGCGAACATAGCATATGAAAAATATCTAGATGTTGTACTAATGAAGACCTCATCACAATTTTGTTGTGTACTTCAGATCCATATATGTCCAACATTCGACAAAAATGGAAAACAGCTCCACTCGAATTAGAAGAGGAGGCTAAACAACTATTTAAAGATGAAAATTAATGCTATTTAGAAGAAATTTTTACCAAAATTATTTAATGTATAACGGCAAGATTTGGTTTACAAAACTATTAATAATATATAATAATTTGCAACAATAAGAATAGGACATACATATGAAAAAAATTTTCTTTAATGTTTTCACACTTGTCTTCAATTAATAATGGTAATGAATATTAAACCATTCGTAACTTTTTTTGTCGATCGACTTTTATGCTTTTTATCAAAAATTAAAGTTTTAAATCCCACCTACCAAACAGAAAAGCCGCATATCAAAATTCGGATCCAATCAAAAGTTATGGATTTTTGACCGCCTTCTCGCCAAATGTGCCACTGTGCGTCGCAAACGAAAAAAATAAGGAATTTTATTTCCGTTACCAAAGATAAGTTGTGTTGGTTGTGAAGTATTTAAAGTTCCATTTTGCAAGGCCTGGTATAAATTGCTGTCGCTATAGATGGTGTTGTTGACCGATTTACCATTGCAGCACACATTTATTTATAAAGCAGCTACGTGCTTCAACAGCAGCAAATAGCACTACGCTAAAATAGCCTTTAAAATTGTAAAATTGAGAGTCTGTATGTGGTGGAGCCTTAATTCTAATATGTGCCCATGTAGTGTACTTAGTGTATGTGGGAGCTGCTCACTAGAGGCCAAGTCACAATTGGATAATGCTTTGGACTCTGAGACGAATGATTCTTCATTCATAGAATCGTATCCGTCATGCTCAAAGAAGCGATAACACTCATTAGAGGCCAATTTGAAATTGGATGACGCTTTGTAAAAACTACTTGCTATAAATAAAGATGTAAGTATATTTGAGAGCTGTGGAGAAAGAGTTGGCAAGTAATTTTAGGAAATTCCTGATTGAGGCGTACTAGCTAATGACAGATATGCAATCTATGATCTCCAAAAGAAAAATTGAGATTTTAAGAAAGAACCATGCGCCACAAACAAGCTATATAGTTTCTGTTGAAATAAATTCGCCTATCAAGTGCATCAACACCATCGACAGACACTTAATTCTTTTTTTTTGTCAATGTCTTATGCTGAAATCTTGGAAAAATAGTGCTACTTTTTTTGTTTTATAAGTTGTTTGTTATTGTGTTTCTTTATGAAAAACCTAATGATCTCATTTTTTGTTTCTTTTTTAGTTTAACACGTCCGCGGACGCTAAAAATTTCAGGGAGCTAAAAAAATATACACACAACTATTTTTAAATCTAGTTGTAATATCGGAAATCTAATTAATAATTAGAATCAACGACGAAATAGATATTTTTTAATGTAGTAGGCTTAGGGAAATATGTAAACACAGAGTAAAGATAAAATAAATAAATAAAAATTGATTTTAAAATTTGAATGCTATAACATTCACGTCATTTTGCATCCGTATGAATATAAATAAATGCTATAGCATTCACGTCCGCGAACGGGTTAAAAAATTTAAATGAATTGGTTTTAATAAAATTGTTTTTAACAAACCAATGAGAGTTAAGAGTTTTACATTAACATGAATTGCAAAGCCTACATACATACATACACACACACACACACACACACACACACACACACACAGATATACGTTCCCACGACAGTTTAATCTTCGCTCCGGAACGACACGAGTCTTTCTCGGCCAAAGATTGTCAACCCAGCAACAGCTGTACAAACCGAAAGTTTTTTCCTCAGGTGATCAAAACATGCCAGCAATTTTGCTGAAAATATTACTAATTTTAGCTAGCATTGAAAAAAATTCAGGTCCACAGATCTGGTTTTGCTTTGTGTGTCACAACAGAATAACTCGTAACGTCACATCGGTCAAGTGATCAATTTATGGTAAAAGGTGTTCAGATCTCACCAGCCACCGTGAATGGTCTCAAAGCTTTGTGTAGTAATCAACCATCTAACATCAGCACTGGTCTTCCCAATGCAACCGCACGAGTTCCAGCACCATCCCCATCTGTGAGGCGCAACGAAATTCATCAAACTACATGCTCGATATGTAACATGATGATCCGGAGGAATATAACATCAGCACTGTGCAACGGTTGCAAAAAATAGTGTCATATGAGGCGATGTACAAATTTGAGGTCACACAGGGATTAGGATGCTAAATTCTTAGCCGCACGCTGTGCTAATACCACCCCAGCTGCCAGCACCGCCCTTAATTCAACTGCGCAATTTGCACCTAATCGCAAAACCCCTCCAAATTTACGGAATTCATCCTTACTTCAGCAACCAACACCATCTCAAATTATCACATCGCCATACATTCCTACTCAGCGGCTAGTGCAAAATATTGGTCCTGGCAGATCCTTCCAAATAAATTCCAGAGGCATTTAAATTAAATGCATGATCACTATATACTCTATATTACACACGAAACAAAGCTTACTGGTAATTGTACACTCTCAGCCTCTGGCAAATACAACATCATTGGAAGTGACAGGGATAGAGATAATGGCGGAGGACTGGTCTTCATAATAAAACGAAATGTCAGCAACAAACTGACAACCCTGCCAAACCCTCCTGTTCCTGAACCCTACCTGGAGGTTATGAGCATTTCAGTGGACACAGAACACACTGAAACAGAAATCATCAATGTTTACATACCGCCCTTTTCACTTCGTGGACCACAGAAGTAAGAATGGATTTAGACATCTCGGTCGAAGGCCGCCGCATCCCTACGGTACAAAACCCCAAAATTGTAGGCGTAGTCTTCGACAGCCTCCATCAGTTCTCATCGCAGCCACCTACATCCACCACAAAGTGAAAACTCGAAACAAAGTCTTAAAAGCACTCTTAAGGAGACGATATTGGCACCATACAAAACAATTGGCAGCTCCCTCCTTAATTATGCTGTCACGATTTGGACCTCGTTCCTTAGTGATACTTAATGGCGAGTTTTGCAAACTGCACAAAATAATGCACTCAGAATCGCGGCAGGATGAGTTAAAATGACGAATATAGATCACCTCTATGAGAAGACTAGGATGCTTACGGTCAGACAACATAATGAACTACTGAATAAGCAATACCTAGTGGATTATCACCTGCCCAGCCACCCTAATCACGAGGTGATACTGCGGGATCCCCCGCCCTGACATATCAGGCAGGACTTTAGGCATTATCGCAATGACATCCGGGATATTATTCCATCTGAAATAAACCGGATGTCCATTGCGGATACCCTAAAAACCAGGCACTGCTACATTGAACGGATAGCTCCTGGCACTTTGAACCGTTGCCTAATCTATCTCCAAAGCACTCACGACACAGTGCACTTATTTAATTGTCACAATAAGTGTCTTAGTATCACACATAATTTTAGACGTGGTGAAATAGATACCTGCATTACCGCCTCAGTCTTTTTTATTCGATTGTATATCTAGCTGTAGACAGAAACATACATACAATATAAATTTTATTAAAGCTCTGTTTAATATTAACTTTACCATTTTTAGTAGCTCTTCGAACTTATTTAAATCAATGCGGGTTAAGTTTCTGAAGTCGCCATCGTCCTTTAGCAAATGAGCCTCCAAATCGTGATCCATTAAAAAAAAAACAAGTATATACGTACATAATAATGTATAGAGATATTAAATTTTTTACAGTTTACTTATTTTGCAACTAATAATGGCTTTATCCAGGACCGTCAGACTATTTTTCTTTTTGTTTTCCTTTTATTCAGCGGCATAAGCATGTTTAATTGTTTTCTTGACGATGCCATCATGAAAATAATTTTGCTTTCAAGTTGCACGCAACCTACGTCACAGCTGTCATTCTTATCAAATTTTAACAAGCAGTATGTGTGAAAAACTTGAAAGGAAAACTTAAACGTGTGGCTTTAGGGTTAGTCGAATTTTCTCATATTCAATGAGTTTTTTGTTACTGTGTCCGAACCCTTCGATATCGGAAAAATAAACCTATTGCGAAATCAAGGGCACATACTGAGTTAAGCTTATTTGAAAGTCAAGGGCACATACAGAGCAATTAAACACACAGTTTGATCAAATTAAATTTTAGAAATAAGTCAATTTCCGCGTAAGTTTTCAGCGTCTTACAAAAAATTTCTTAAATTCAATTTGAATAAACCGTGTGTACAGTCAAATATCTCTGTATGTGCCCTTAATTTCTCAATAGGTTTGATTCTCCGAGATCGAGGGGTTTGGACACAGTTGCAAAATTCCTCACATTTCCGTTATTTTCCGCGTCCAATAAAATATGTCTTAAATTCAATTTGAATAAACTGTGCCAAATAGCTCTGTATGTACCCTTAATTTCCGTATAGCTTTGATTCTCCGAGATCAAAGAGTTTTGTCGCTGTAATCGTATTTGTTTAGAAAGACCGGAATTTACTGTACAATTTGTGCTGTATGTATGGGCAGAACTGTATATCATGCTACATTTAAAAAACTTTACCTATTTGTATTCACATTAAAACAACCTGAAATTCCAAATAAATTAAATAAAAACGATTCAACAAATACTACTTCCTGTTCGTATATAATTATTCATGGTTGAAAAACGCTACAACAGGATGATAAACAATTTAGGGTATTTTTTCATTGGATTTATCCCCAGCGAGTTAAGGTACGTTTAGACTACGTGTACAAGTCACATGAAATGTCAGATTTTTTATAAGTAAATCCAAGATACATGTATTTTACTAGGTAATAGCGGCTCTACAACAACTAAAACATTGCAAAAACAACATGGCATTTTATTTTTGCTTGGTGCGTGGAAATGTCAAAAATATAAAGAGACATTAAAAGATAATTGCTCTAAAAACAAACGCTTGCTTAGTTTTGCATATGCTTGTTGTTGGTGTTTTTTTTTTTAATTCTTAGTAAACGTAGTAAAATATAAACAACTTTTAACATAAGCAACTACAAACCAGCTGGGCGGACGACACTACCTAGTAAAATAAATGTACCTTGTGTAAATCAATATACCTAGTGTAAACCTTATGAAGCATAACATATGTTATTTTCCTATGTATTAGTTTTTTATTTAGAACGCGCTCTATCAGACATGTAAAGCTTTATGACAACAGATGTTTTCAGTGATGCTTACTTTCACTTTTAAAACTTCCTCTCAAAAATAAAAGCTAGATTTTTTAAATAAAAAAATTATTTTTTGAACTGTTGTAGGTCATATATTGTAGGTTAAACAGTAATATTTGGGTGTTTTCATAAATATACCAACCACGAACGGAAAAACAGAAACCCTTAAACTTTTTTTGAGTATGATAAAAATAGAAATATTAGGACTTAGGAATTATCGCTTAAGGCATTTTTAAGAGCATATATTACAGTTTAAACTCAGCGCCAAAGTCTAAAGTAAAACATTAATTGAAATCTGAATTATTGCCCCTATTACATTCATTCTTTTAATTAATTGTTTTTTCACATTTTTTTTTTTTTGGTGCGACGAGTATTTAAAAATTATTTTTGAATATTTGCATATATGCAAGGCGAATTAATTTACAGAAGGTCTCAATAGCTCAGCTGAGTTTTGTTAATGTTTACCGTTCTTGTCAAAATTACTAATAAAAAATTTTCAAATAACTCGAAAAAGTAAAATATTTTTAAATTTATAAAATTAAATTTCAAAACCAAAAAATGAAATATGGGTATTTACGCGGCCTATCGACGATCAAAATATTCTTCTATCATTATGGTAGTATTTGTGAAAATTTATTAGTATATGTTACACAGACGATGATGGATAAAAAATCAAAAAATTTAGATTTTTTAGCATGCTGAATGTCACACATTGATGTGTGTATGGTGTTAGTATTTCAAGCACGTACAAATTTTTCATTTAAAAAGAGATTTCAAGTTGTGCGGTTATCTAAAATGTCGGAAGAAAAGAAGATATCTTGGAACTTATCGAAGTTTACCAGTCAATGCATGCAGTTTGGAACGAAAGAAATTTAATAGAATGATACAAATAAAAAACAAACTCCAGAGGGAAACTTAAAAATTTATTATAAAAAATAAATGTGATGAGCAAAAACTTTAAAAAAGAATTAAAAAGAAAAAACAATTTTTTACCACTCTTTTATTCATAAACTGTTTTCGCTAATTTTCATTTTATCGTTTCCTAAATAATAGCTGTGTTTGTTTGTATGTATGTACGAATGTTTTTTTGCTAGTGCCATTTTCGCAATAGAGAAAGCGCGCTGTTGACAGCACAAAATCAAACTAAAAATGAATTTTTGACTGGTCGTTCAACTTGTGTACATCAAAGCGCGCAGCACACGTAGACTTATTTGACAGCCAGTACTTTTGATCGTGGATAGACCGCTTGAAGCCGCTTAAAGGAATTTCAATTTTTCCAGCATGCTATGGTTTTTTAAAGATAAACGTGTGTGCTACTTTCAAGTAGCGGAAACTTCAAAAAACAGCCTAAAAACAAATTTGTTTGAAAATTTTTTCTTTAATGGAAATTGTCGAAATGTGTTTTTTTTACAACTTATAAACAACGCTTGCATACGTTTATACATACATATTATGAATGAACAATGAGCAAGACCTGTATGTTAATTGTTTTGTACGGTCAATTAACAATGTCAAATGTGAAAATAAACAAAATTAATTTGCTCAGTACCTAATTTTAAGTTCGTAAGATGTACTACGAACTATGCCAAGTACCTAAGAACGTGAATAACAAATTTCATAAGACAGTCTATAACTATTGAGGTAACACTAAGTCCATTGTATCTACGAAGTAACCACTTTTGGCTCCACAAGGAATGGATCTTTTGCGACCTTTTTCTTTCTTGGCTTTTTTCTTTTTAGTTGCTGTTGATAAGCTTTCAAAAACATTTTTTAATTTTTGATTGTTTGATTGATTTATTCAGTAGCATGTTGCATGCTTTTAATTTTTTACATACCTACAATTTTTTTTATATTTATATATTCAACTATTAAGCTTTAGTTATTATTTAATATTTTTACAATTTCTCTCCTAAAATTGTTAATGTTTCTTACATTTTTTATATGTATTGGTAATTGATTATATATATTGAGGCCTTTATAAAATAGTTATTTTTGCATTATGTTAATTGTTGCTCGCTGTAATCTAAAGTCTTGGCAGTTTTTAAAGTTATATGGTTGTATTTCTCCTACATATATCAATTGCTCGTATAAGTATTGTGGTGCCTCCTATTTTCATCCTTTAAATAAAGTTCAACGTATTCTGTTTAAGTCTTCGATGAATATTAACCCACTTTAGACAATTAAGAATGTTTTAGCCTACATCTCAATGTCGCACGCATAGCTCCATTTTAAAGTTTTTGCAGTCTGTTTATTTGTTGATCCGTACAGCATGTGAAAATTATTGTTGAGCCAAATTAAAAATTTAAAATACGGTTTAATCATTGTGTTATAAATATTCACGGCAGTAATTAGAGATATCTGACTTCTTAGTTTTTTAAAAAGCAATTTTTTTTTTTTTTTGGCAATTTTTTTACACATATAATCGATGTGTTCTTTAAATTTTAAATCCTTGTCTATTATAAAACCAAGATATTTAATATTTTTAACTTTTTCTATCTCTTCGTTATTTATTTTAATTTTTATATTGTTATTCAATTTGTTTTCATGATTTTTTTCGCTTTCGTTTAACTTTAATTTGTTCATTTTTAACAATTGTTTTCATTATACGATGCGTGTGTTAGGTTTTCATGACATAATTTTTCGGTTTCAGCTTCTGTAAACTGTGTTGCCACGAAAAAAAAATTGTAACCAACATTTATGAAAAAAATCACCAAATTAAAAAAAAATAACCAAATTTAAATTCATGTACTATTTATTTATTTATTTTTTTTAATTTTAATTATATTTTGTACTTTAATGTAACAAATAAACATATAACAAAGTATTTTACAACACAACTCTTAATGCTAAAAATTATTTTTTTTTTAACTTTTTTTAAAAAAACTATTTTTGTAAAATGTAATGCAAAAAAACATAAGCAAATGCTACAATTTGTAAAATTCAAAACTCCAATACATTACATTAGGTTTCGCAAGTTTAATTATTTATTTTAAATAAGGAACTAGAAAGTTACTCTCTTAAATACTAAAAAACATGTAATTTTATTACAATAGATATGGAGATATTAAAGTAATTTAATGGGTGTTGCCAATGCAATAATTTTGCTGATTGGGCTTTTTACTTTTTTAATTAGAAAAAATAAAAATGTTTGTAAATGCACATAGTAAATATTTTTAGTAAAAAAATAACCAAAACAGAAAAATCTACACATGTACACATTGAGAAAAAATTAACCAATTTTGGTTAGAAATAACCAAACACGGAAACGCTGTCTGTAAATATTAATATATCATCCGCATAAAGCACAATTTCGGATTTTTCAAAAATTTCTTGTAGTTCATTTAAATATAATAAATAACAATGCACCTAAAATCTAGCCTTGTCGCACGTCATTATCGTTATTAATACTATCTGATTTTTTATTGTTTACTCTCGTTTTTTCCTCTCTCATTTAAATATGAATTAAACTACTTTAATTCATTATCCTGTATACCATATTTATATAATTTATTTATTAAAATTCTTCTATCTATAGTTTCAAAAGCTCTTAAAATCTGAACAAAATACTATAATATTATTGTTCTTAACATTTTTTTTTTCATCTGTTTATTACGTCATTTAATGCTGTTTCACACGATAAGTTTTACGAAAACCTGATTAGATGTTGATTTGTCAAAATCCTTCGCATTTATTTGAACTTTTTATTTTTCCTATAGGTGTGACCATAAATTATTTCCAACATTAAGGAAAAATACCTGTTTTAAAAGATTGGTTGATTAAATATAGTAATACCTTGCCTAAAACGTCCCAATTATCTAGAATAATATTTATTGATACTCTATTAAAATCCGGATTATTTTTCAATTTTTTGAAAGTATGTATATTTTAGCTCTTCGCGAAATTTGAAATTCTATTAAGGTATTGCACATATTTTATACTATTCCGTATATTCCTAATACTGTCTACGAAATAATTGTTAAATTGATTAGCTATTTGATCATTTTCATAGATTTTATCACAGGTTTTTGATTTTTAAGAACTAGTTCTTTGATTTGTTTCCACATTTGCTTTTGAGCTTTGGCATTGCTTATTTTTTTGCCTGATGTGCTTGTTTTTTCCTTTAATAATCTTTTTTCATATAAATATTTTATATTACCCTGTAATTCTTCCATGCTGAATGTGTGTTCGTTATTTTTGCTATTCTACATTTATTTATCTTTTCTTGTTTTAAATTTCTTCTTTCGTTAGTAAGCCACTTATAATTATTTTCTTCTTTTATATGTTTTTAACTACTAATTTGTTAATTGCGACTTCAAAGAATATTCACCTTAGTATTATTTCTTGTATTTATATTTATTACTAGTAACATATTTGCTCTGAACACACGTTTGTTATATTTTAAATATTTAACTGCTTTGTATTGCTTTTAATTTTCTTGTTTGCATTTAATTATTATCTCAATTATTTCGTGGTCTGATATTTTGTTTTTATTACTATTATTGACATGTACGTTCGCCATATTTGTTATGATGTAGTCAAAGATCGAAAACATATCCTTGTGTAATTCTCGTATAATCGTTAATTATGTTTTCTATTCTTCTTTTATATATTCCATCATTAACTAGTCTCCCTCAATTTTGTCTTTGAAAATTTCACAGAACTCTCCTTCGTTGCTACTAGGTGATCAATATACTGCCATCACTATAAATTGTATGTTTTCATTTTTGATATTACAAGCAACTATCCAATATTTGAATTCACATACTTTTTTAACTATTTTTTGTATTTTCCTATGTTTTTTGAAATAGATACTGACACCACCTGTTCTTTTCGAGTTTGACAAAGTTGCTATTTGCTCATATCCTTGTATAATTATCTCTGATTCGTCTATGTCTTCTGTTAAACGTGTTTCCGATAGTACTAAAAACTCAGGATTTTCAGTTTTCACAATATCTTCGACTTCAGAAAAATTGTTTATTAGTTCCTGTATATTTAAATATATACCGCGAATCCACTGTGGTTGTTAAAAACTTAGACCTGTTCCTTTTTTAAGTTTGGCTTATTTTGATAAACTGTACATTGCTTACTATTTGTGTAATGATCTTCATTTAGTTTAATTTTTTATTATTGCGAATACAATTTATACATTTCTTAACGTTTCCTTATTGCACTCTTTACTATTATGCAGCCCATGACATTTAAAACATACTTCTTTATATTTATATTCAGCTGCTTTATAATTAAACCCTCTACATTTAAAACATTGCATTATTTCGGTTCCATCGAACAGAGTGTTCTCCCATCCAACATTAATTCTAAGCTCTTTTATAATTTGACGATATGAATCATTGTCAATTTTTAATTTCGCATTATTATTTTATTATTCCTTTTATATTCAAACATTTTATTACGTTAAATTCAACTGTTTTCACTATAGGGTTCTTTTAATTCTTTTTAATCTTATCTATTAATTTATTTTCATCAAATTTAAATGACATATCAGACACAATTATTTTCTTTTTACTTTCCTTGGGAATTTTTATTTCATATTTTCCATCAATTTCCTTTTGTATAGCTGTTTTTATTTTTCTGTTTCTGTTTTCAACATTTTCAATTTTTAAATTAATTGGATTAACTTTCTTTAGTTCTTTTTTAAGGTGTGTTTAGACTACGTGTATAAGTCATATGGAATGTCAAAATTGCTATCCATATGTAATTTCGTGTGTATGTCAAAATCAGTGTTTAACATACGGTTTATAATTTTCATGTTCAAACTTGTATATATTATGACATAACCTCTTGTCGTTGAAAAGAAAACAATAGTACTAAAAACAGTGATATCAACTGTTTTTTTTTTTTTGCGATAACTATTTATTTATTTATTTTAAGTTTAAGCACAGACTGTCTTTCCTTATAAAAATTGCTATAATATACATTAGAGGTCTGCACTTAGGTACTTGGCTATGTTCGTTTCAAAAAACACGAGCTAAAAACTACAAGCAGAGAAACATGTCGAGCGGCTCACAACCGGCTGAAAGCCGCCGCCGATTTTTTTAATAATCGAGCCGCCGCCGAGTCGTGCGGCTTGCCACGACTCAAAAATGTTAGCCGCAATTTTATGCTTTAAATTATATTTAAATTACTTTTAGTAAAGAAATATAAATTACAATTTGAAGCTGTTATTTTAAATTGATTGTTAATAGAAATGTATTTCTACGTTTTTTTTTTACACTAGGCAACTTCTTGAGGCATTTTTTTTTTTTTTGTAATTCTCTATTTAAGTTGCAGGGGTATGCGTTATTTAAAAAAACATAAGCAACAGTAATATTCCCTCAAAATTCAAGCAATAGCATATTGCCTTCTCCTCTTGCTTCTTTGACAAAGATTTAATGCTAGTTTCATATAAATTGCAATGTGTAAATGCCGTATTAG
The DNA here is from genome assembly GCA_937654795.1 of Cistogaster globosa. NCBI lineage: Eukaryota > Metazoa > Arthropoda > Insecta > Diptera > Tachinidae > Cistogaster > Cistogaster globosa. Next base: position 32,939,447 of record OW569406.1, read on the forward strand.
AAAACAATGGCACTCTTAGAAATTATGAACACAGTTTTTACGACTGACAAAATTAAAATTTTAATTGCAACCTTACAATGCTTAAAATATGAACGTTTTGCAACAGAAAAAATTATTATTGATTGCAGTTGAAAAAAAATAAGAAGTATTTTGTTTTTATAAAATTCAAATAATGCTTCTAAATTTGTATTTTCTAATTTCCAACATATGTTTATTTTTGTATACCAGCAACGTCAGCATCATCAGAACAAGCCTTTTTCGCTTCAGGCTCATGTATTAACGAAAAAAGGAGTCGTTCAAATCCAGCAACTGCAAAAAACAATTATTTGTTCATGTCAACAACAAAAAAAAAAAAAGTCTAGCATGTAATGTAAATAATTTTATTAATTTTAATAAGATTTCACATCTTACCCATGTATTTTCACATTTGAATGTGACGCATAAAAATAGCGGTATTTTAAAATTAAGTGAATTATTTTCGTTTTTATTTAGTTTTTAATTTTAATTTATACTGAATTAAACTCTAACAGTCTTATTCACAAAAATTTTCAACAGTTTAATAAGAGGTCCTTAATAAATTTCAAATATTTAATGTAGCAGTTATCCTGCTTTAAACCTTCAAAAAGTTGGTATTCCTGTTTTGAAAAGCATTTATGCCGTTAAATTTGTTAGTGAAAAATTGTGTAAGAATATTAATAAAAAAAAATGATTCTAATAAATATATTGAAATATAAATGCAAAAATTTAATAAAATAGAAAATTATTGCAGACGTTCTTGCCCAAATGTACTAAAATAATTAATAAGAGAAGTGATCCCTTCCAATTACCTAACCATCTATTTAAATCAAGATATAAGTTTAATAAGGATACAGTTTCAGCAATATCTGCATATAATAACAGAAAATATAAATACTTGCGTTTTAGTTTACATATGTATGTACTTACTTTGTCTTCCTCACACCTATTGCAGGCACGTTTTGTTTTGGTTAACTTTTCTATTTACTTTATTTTTTAACACCATTTTTTATATTATTTTTAAATTTTTTCTGATATAATAAATAATAATAACATAATGATAATTTAACTTATGTCAAAGAACATTAATGCTGATTTAATTATTCTTTTTTAATTATAAAAACATTATTCAGGTATTTGGTTTATTGTTGTGTGCATCACTGTTTAATAGGTAATTTTGCGTTATTAAACGTTTGTGAATAAATTTTCTTATTAGTGGTTAATGAAACAAAAAGTGTTTAATTACTAAAGTACACATTAAGCTTACAATAAGAAATTTTTGTGAATAAGACTGTTATTTTATAAGCCTCTTAAGCTGTTATTAAACATTTTAATTTCTACTTAAATCTTTCCTGTAATTAAAGCTTTGATGCAGATAAACCAACTGTTTACTTTTTTTACGCTCACAGTATATTACTGTTTAGCCGATTATAATAACAAAAGATAAATTTTTTTTTTTTTAGAAATCTAGCTTTTTCGTCTTAGTATTTTGAGTGGAAATTTAAAAAGTAAAAGTAAGCATCACTGAAAACATATGTTGTCATAAGGTTTTACATATTAAATAAAGCGTTCTCTAAATAAAAAACTAACACATGTTATAACACATACGAAAATAACATATGTTTCATGAGGTTTACACTATGTGTGTTGATTTACATACGGAAAATCTGACCTTCCATACGACTTGCACACATATTGTAAACACACCTTTAGTTTTTTAAATTTTTGTTTTTCTTTTGGCTTTATTATTAATGAGACTTGTTTTGATACGTTTGGCATAATTTTATTTTTTAGTGTTTGTGCATATGACATTTGGTTTGTCTTTGTACTTGTTTCTTTTTCAATTTTTTTTATTTTCATTGCACATTTTTAAATTGTTATCTTCATTCGAATTACATATACATTTCTTTATTCTTATTTTCAAACTCCATTTTTCTACCGCTAAGATTTATTACTTCTTTTACATTTCTTTCACAGCTTTTATAAGCGTATTCAAGCTTTTTTATGCTTTCTTCGTATCAACTGCGTACTGCCTCCAAAAGTTCTTTTATTTCGTTTTCGTTACATTTCAATGCCGTTTTGAATTCAAGCTTTTATTCATTTAGTTGTTGTTTATTCTTTTGTACTCCATCTTAAATTTCCCTTAGTACTTCATCAATATTGCTGATATACTGCATACAATATTCACAAATAAATTTTACATAATTTTGTTCATTCAAAACTCCAAAATAATATTGATCAATATCTGAACATTTTGTTGCAATATGATATATTTTTCCATATACTCCCTCGCATCTTATAGAAGTTCTGCACTTATAACAGAGTTAAATTTTGTTTTAATTTATTTTTACGAATTTTATTATTCACAACCTTATCTTTATAATGTAATTAATTTTGTTTTTATGTTTTTAACCACTATTTAATATATATTAAAGATTTATTTTCACTGGATCTTGTAAATGTCCGTGTTCTCTCTCAAAGGCGGCTTATAGATCGCTCGTACGATTTTGTAAAACTTTCAAAATTTAACCTGAAGGTCCAAAGAAGTTGCTTAGTGTAAAAAAAATTTTACCTCCCCCCATTTTTGCGATAGGACATTGGTATTTAAATACCCAACCGTCTTTAACGATATACTTTTTTAAATATTTTTGAACAATTTTATTTTTCTTCGAAGTGCGTTACAAATATTTAAAAATACTAAATAAATATTTAAAATAATAATAAGTATTTAAAATAATAATAAAATAAAAATAAATATTTGAAATCGCACAAAGCTCTATATGAGCAAAATGGTGAAATATGTAAGTCCCTAGCCACTTTGGAAATTGTTTTTTTGATAAGGGAGAAGAGCTGCAAAACTACTCGTATCGATGGCAATGTTGGCAGTATCGATATTTTTGTTTTAAGTGGACTATCGATATTTTTTTTTCTATAGTGATACTATCGACAAAAAAACATAGTCAATAAAAACGGTATGACGGCGACTGTGAAATGCAAATTACACCATCCAAATTTCGCCGCCGTAAACCTTTTATAATAATGGTTATCATTACGTATGTACTTATGTATATAAATGTATAAATATATTTATTGGTTTTAATTTGTTCCAATATAAGATGTCAGTTTTTAACTACTAGAAGCAAATTTGATTTAATTAAATTTTTTTTATGACGCTTTCCCAGCTGGATTAAATTTGCACTTTTTTATTATTTTATGTATATAGTACATATGTATGTGCTATATCTTCCTTACGGGTGTTGTTATTTTTTGAATATTTATTATGTGTATGTAATTGATGATTTTTGTAACTAAATATTTTTTGACTAAAAATAATTACAAAAGTAATCATAACACAATTTTTTTTTCAATTATGTAATTATGTAATTGAAATCAGGGACTAAAGTCAATTACAATTATATGTAAATGTAATTGAAAAAAATTTAATTACAATTACATGTAAATTGTAATTGACATCCCCCAGGTCTGTATTATTTTAAACAGAAGTATTACTTCTTTTTATTTTATAGATTTGTACTTTCTACATATTTAAATTGCAATAAGTTTATAATTTTTTTATTTTTTAAATATAAGAAAATAAGAAAGTTTTTACGGATAGCGATTAAAAACACGTCTAATTTCTTGTCATGCTTTTGCTTCAATTCAGCAATACAGCTACTCACACTTAAAGTGGGACAAAGAGAAAAAATTATGTTGTCATATTTGTACGGCAAAATAAAGGTCTTAGTTTTAATTTGAGAACTTACGTCTAACATAGGTACTATTACTACTATACTACTAATAACAAAAACAAAAAAAAAAAATAATTCAGTCATGACATTAAAATATTGCAGTATTTACAATTTTGTATTGCAACTCCTTAAAGGTCACACTTAAAGTTGGACATTTTTATTTCTTGTTAAATAAATTTTCGATACTTGGTTGACTTTCCTTCGCTGGCAATTACAGCGAAGACGAAGCGGTATACTTTTCACCAAATGTTTACCAAAATCGGGTTCAATATTGTACCACTCTTGTTTTACTGCTTCCTTCAATGCAGCAATACATTTTTCCCTCCGCATAGATACTCGTTTATAAATATGTAGGCATATGTTCTATAACATTCAAGTATTGCAATCATGTAAAAGCCAATTTCGTGCATTGATAGATTTATGTTTGAGATCACTGTCTTGGAAGAACACGAAGTTATCGTTTATGCCTAAACATTCGGCTTTCCCTAACGTTTTCTTTTAAAATGTTTATATAATACTTTGAGTCCATAGTTTTTTTTTTTTTTTTTTTTTTTTTTTTTTTTTTTTTTTTTAGAGAGAAGTAGCACATCAGGCAATAATGCCTATTTAATTATGTTCGTAATCGTGATACGTTCTTTAGAAAAGGGATAGATAAGATATTAGACAGGTAGTGAAAGCAGAAAGATAGATATAGCCGTTTTATTAGTTATTTTACTTCGACAGCGAATATGCTATGAAGAAGTACCGACGAAGGAGGCTGCATGTTTAACATGTTTATTTTTTTGTTGCCGCAGGGGCTGAACCCTGGCCAACCAGGATTGTAGTCAAAGAGCTTACCACATTGACTACAGCAGCCATTCCATTTATAAAATATATTTTCCCAACTCAATCTTTAAGGAATTATTTATTTCCAAGAAGCAAAAACTATCGATAGTGTCGATGGCATCAAAAAATACTATCGAAACGATTGAATGGCGCTACTATCGATAGTTTTGCAGCTCTTAAGGACTGTTTATGGCAGACTAAACATGCTCCGCTGATGAACGTTAAGAAAATGGGTAAACAGCCTCGTGGGACTTCAGATTTTTATCTTGATGTGAACAATTCTATATTGCTGTACGTTGAATTGATAATTCGGTACGTTATTCTCCGAAATATTTTACATAATTAATTTACATAATTAATTAATTCGCTTCCTCTATTATTTTTTAGGTCATAACATTATTATCGAATTATTTAAGTCATACACCAATGATTCGCGCAAGGCAATATGATCGAAAACAACGAAAAATGGTTAAAATTGAACAACCCTATTTAGTCAACCAATATAATAAATACATGGGAGGTGTGGACCTTTTCGATAACGCTATTAATAGTTATCGAGCTCGGGGCAAAAGTTACGAACACTTTCGATGCGGCTATGGTGGATGCGTGAAAACTGCATTGCCAAAATGTCTCAATTTGATTTTAGAGTGGAAATATGCGAGATGATAATGATAAAATTTAATCGGCAAAGTGCCGGTAAGATTATAATTTTCGGAGCACTAATGGATATTAGATATGATCGAGTCTATCATTTCATTAGAAAACTCCCAGCACGTCGTCGCTGCCGGCAGTGCGGTGGCAAAATATAGTACGGATGTTTCAAGTGTCAGGCGTATTTGCACCCAGAACCATGCTTAATTTAAATAACCTCTAATTTTCTTTAAATAAAGTTAAAAATTATAAATTTGCCTTTTGTTTACGCCAAAAAAAATTTTCCAATATAGAATAATTAATTATTTCAGATCTTATTATAGGCGGTTGGGTATTTAAATACCCTTTATCACTTTTTAGCGTGTGAAGGCAAAGTGTGTTGGCAAATCGCTTTTATTTTTATCACATTACAAATGCGGCAGCAAAGAATAATTAGAATGTGCAGACGCTTTTTGTTTTTCGCATTATCTTTTATTTCACAAACCTCTTTTTGATCATTTTTTTACAAGCAAAAACGATATGTTTCCGATTCTCAAATTAAAGGTAAAATTAATTTTTCCCATACTAATCAATCTCTAATATTAAATAAAAAAAAGCAAACTTCTCTTATCAGGCCTCGCAGGATTTTTTTACTATTTTAATTTTTTTGTGTGTTTAAGTACCCATTCGACTAAAATGGACTAACACAACGTTGCAAAAAAAAAATTTTAGACATGTTAGACTACACAACTTTAAGAAGGTCGTAAAACTACGAATTTCATTTGAATCAGCTGCAAACAATAAGATGACACCGGCAACACAAACGATTTCCATCGATCGTTGTTCCTGAAAGAACAGGCTGCAAATTACGGCATTGGATATCGTTCGAAATTTACATTGAAATTTTATTGAAATTTCAAACAATATCGAGTGAAGTAATTTGCCCCCAGAAATAGAAAATCTATTCTGACATCATACTACTTTCTTCCGAAAGGTGTTATCACAAGGATAAAAATGAAAAGACTTATAATAAAAATGGACCATACGCGAAAAAAAGGAATGGCGGAAAAACACAAAGAATAAAACCTATAAATATTTAAAATATATTTTTATTTTAAAAGCATTGGTAGAATGCGTAAAATTATAGAACTTTAATGATAAATAATTCCATTGGCTAATGACCCCAACCACTGAGATCAATTATCATAGGAAAAAAAGTCGAGAATTTTTCCTCCTTCGTGAAATCAAGAAGACATTTCGAAGTTCGACAGGCTTAACACTTTTCAATACCTTATAAAAAATGTACAGGTTGCAAGGCAGTATATATTAATTAAACGAACAGCCCAAAAAGTTGGTCACTAAATGAACATGAAAATATATGTACAGGTCAAATTATACCTAGTTAGGCTAACTTGCACTACACATCAAAAATTATTGCAAAGCTTTGTGAATTACAAATTTGGAGATTTGAGTATAACAGAAGTAGCTAAGTGCAAACGAAATCTTCAGTTTTTGTATTCTTTTTTTTAATGTTTTTTCATGTTTAAAATGTGTTTAAAGCACCCTTTACCAAAAATTTTATTCTAATCAAAATAGATATATCAAAATTTGTTTATCTTACCTATTGGATAATGAAGTTTTAATGGAATTCCACTATAGTCAAACCAGACACTACCATCCTGTTGATCGTTTGCAATAAACCGACTGAAGTATTTTTTAACCTAAAATTACAAAAATATTTTCTCAAATATGTATGCTAAAAAATCGTTATTTACTTTGTCTGTGACAAGCGGTAAATAGCTCAATCGAGGCACCATTATATAAAAGTTTTCAGGCTGGTGAAGACCAACAATTTCGTCAGGATCAGATTGAATGGACAATGCTATTTGACCTTCCCAAATCATACGTAAAACTTCACGATCACAAGCCATTTTATGATTTTCTATATAATATCTTTTAACACACAAGAATATAAACTCAATTAAATAAGGAACAATAATATTACGAAACGTAAGAAGACAAACTCTAAAATTCAATAAACAGAAAACCAGTGTTGTCAATTATGGCGATTTTTCGGGCAACGTGGCGAGAGGCGAGATTCCTGGCGATATTTTTTGCTGTTTTTATAATTTTCTTTACGATAACATAACAATTAAAAAAATAGAAAACATTCGACCTTTATTTTATTTTTAAGGTCAACTTAAATTATAGGTATGTCGGTGAATTAATCAATTTGGCTTTGACTGCTATGTTTTTAATCAGCCTTGCATATACATAATTTTTTAAATATATGTCAAATGATAATTCCGCTAAAGTAAAAAGGCAGTGAAATACGCCGGACTGGCTTAAAGTACGAATGTTCTTTAATAACAACGGCTGAAAATGATAAATCAGCTAAAATATTAACAACGAACTCTGTGATAAAAGATATAGATTTCATAAATAGAGTTTAAACAAGATAAGAAGTTTATATATTAGTTGACAATCTAACTACATGGATGCAGGAATTACAAATCAAACACCTTATACCATGATACAATAATAGAAGGTAGTTCCACTTCAAAGATTTTTGACGTCTGCGGGAATTATTTGAAATATATTTCTTGTAAACAAATAAATTTGCGTTGCCAAAGATATAAATAAGAACAAAAATATTTTGGAAATATTTAATAAAATATGTATAATTAATATATTAAATTTATATATAAATAAATTTAAAATAAAAATTAATTTTACCACAATAAATTTGTTATTGAAACTTATAAAAATATATTTTTATATTTTATTTTACAAAATTTTACTTTTTTCCATTTATCTATTTAAAAAACGAATCCGAAAGAAGTCTTTCAAAAAATATAATTCAGTTTTTATCTATTTCTTTCATAAAGCTTATAAGGGCTACCATCAAATAAAACATTCACATATGTGTGTATAACTTTAATATTTTTTCTTAAAGGTCTGAACCCAAATCCCTTCAACCCCATTTTTTAAATAATATATTCCGGAAAATTTTCTAGTTTTCATATTTTATTTCATTAAAAAAATTTATTTGCTTTCGAATTTTTGTGTTTTCTTGTTGTTCTTTAAATTGGTGATAAAATGTAAATTATTTCTGACTTTTAAATTATGCATTTTTTTCTTTTGAAATTATATATAAAACGAAAAAAAAAACAGAAGAAAAACAGGATTTTAAAAATTGATATGGTAGCACGAATTTTCATAATTCCCGCAAACGTCAGAACCATAGATAACCGACCAGAACCACAGATGAATAATCACAGATGAATTTATCTGTGGTCAGAGAAAGTGGAATTACCTTATATTTTTATATCACGCCTTATACCACTCTTCTCGCATTTGCAACTGATAATTTTAATCATAATATTTCAGCGTATACAGAACATAGCGATCAATTAATACAAAAAATTAGAAGAGAAAATTAATTTACAAAATTTGTTTTTGAATATGAATATGATTTTACGAGAAAGTTGTCTTCTGTTCATTAAGATTTGCTGGTATATATAAGATGTTTGTTTATTCGTCCTGTTTGGGGGTAGAATTATTTTTTCACAAAAATTTGCTAAAAGAAATGATTGAAGTTTATGGTCAGTTTTGAAGTTTATTGGCAAACTTTTTTTTTGTTTTGGAAAACTTTTATCAGAGTTGCACGGAAAGTACTTTTTCTTAAACGTGTGAGCATGTTTCAGTTTTTTTTTTTTTGAGAGTGATTTAGTGCCACGTGCTTTCATGTTTTACATAAAGAAATATAAACAAACTGAGACAAGATATAGCATTTTTTATTCAGATCTCCGCTTAAAACGATCGAAAGAGGATCAAAATACGAATCGATCGCGGTACACTTTATTTCCTGAAAGACGGTACGAAAAAGTTATTAAGCGGAAAACTTTTAAAATTAAAAAAAAATCGCTCAATTATATAACTTTTGTTTTTCGCTCATATCTCGAAAACTATTCAACGTGCACATATACCGCTATATACGATCGAAAGAGGATAAAAATGCGAATCGATCGTGGTAAAGCTTCTTTTCTGAAAGACTGTACGAAAAAAATTATGAAGCGAAAATGTTTTATAATTAAGAAAATACGCTAAAAATATAAGTTCGTTTTTTCTATGTATTCTACATGCAATAACAAATTTAAAATACCATTTAAAACCGAAAATGAACAAAAAATAACTAAACACTATCAACAATATAAAAGTTTTCTAAAACACCCCATATTTGAAAAAAAACATTTATGCTATTGAATCAATTTTTACCAAAAATTTTAAATTGTACAAAAAATTCTACTTGCAGGGAACGAATCAAGTTTACAGGCACCGCTCCAAAATAAAAAAGTTGCCTACTGGGTGAAAAATGCAATTTTAAGCATGTTAGTGAAAAATTTGCGACAACCCTTAGTTTCGGAGTTACGGACCTCCGAAATTTTTATATATAATATGGTATATATAGAGTATTAGATTGTAGAAAGAGACAATATGGGTATCATTGGAAAGGGAACTTAAGAGCCTATTTAATGAAGCAGGAAACATTGAACGAAATAAACAATTTTGTCCTTTATAAACATAGCTTTTCTAAATAAATTAAGTTTTTCGGAATACTGCGTAAAAAAGTTATGTATATAAGGGATGTAAAATTAATTTTAAGCAAAAGATGGAGAAACCCTTCGTTTCGAGTTACGGACCTCTAAATTTTTCATGCATGTTGTATTTTATGGTGGAATGAGACAATATGGGTATTATTGGAGAAGTGAATACATTTGTGTTTTTACTGTTATGGTTGTCTCGCCGTGATTTTAATATATTTGGAGCTATGGTGCGTTTTTTGTAGAAACACTTAAAAATTGTTGTTTTGAAAACTTGTAATGCAGGAAATCCTTAGAAAGCGAAACCACTGTTGGTCATACCATACAGGTAACTACGAAACTTAGGGTTTCTACGAAAACTATTGTATAACATTTTTTACTTAAAATTATAATTTTACACTCTCTAGATAACTTTTTTTTTTGTAAAATATTCCTGTTAAAGTTAATGATTTTGATTAAAGTTGTTTATATGAAAAAAATTTTATAACATTACTACAATTTTTTTTCCTGTCTAATTGAACAGGCTTTTAAATAACATTTACAATGATACCCATATTGCCCCGTTTCATAATCATATACCATATTACATATTATATATTAAAACTTTGGAGGTCCGTAGCTCCGAAACTAGGGGTTGCCGCCAATTTTTCACTTTACATTTCTTGGTCAAAATTGCATTTTGCACCTAGTAGGCAACCTTTTTATTTTGGAGCGCTGCCTGTAAACTTGATTCGTTCGTTGCAAGTAGAATTTTTTTCAAAATTTAACATTTTTGGTATAAAATGACTCAGTAGCGTAAATGTCTTTTTATTGCAAATATGGAGTGTTTTAGAAAACGTGTATATTCTTGAAAGTGTTTAGTTATTTTTTTGTTCATTTTCGGTTTTAAATGGTATTTGAAATTTGTTATTGCAAGTAGAATATTTTGCAAAAAAAAATTTTTTTGGTAATATTTTCGTGAAACTACATATTTTGGTAAAACAAGTTTTTTAACTATTATATTTTTAGAAATGAATTTGATTTTCAAAACCTAAAAATGTATTTTAAAGTGTTGTCTATAAGATATTTTGATATGTGGCTTAATATATGTTTAATTATGCACTCTAATATACAGTGTATTATTATATATGTTTAGTAAAACGAATATGCGCATATTTTATTTCTATTTGTTACTTACTATCAAAAACTAAAAATAAACTGCCTTGCGCATAACAATTTATTTTGATACCAAATTTGTTTTAAAGTAAATTTTGCAGAATTTTTTTTAAAGACATAGAAAAAACGAACTTATATTTTTTACGGTTTTTTTTTTTTTAAAGTTTGTCGCTTAATAACTTTTTTCGTACAGTCTTTTAGAAAACAAGCGATCGATTAGTATTCTTATCCTCTTTCGATCGTATATAGCCGTATATGTGCACGCGAAATAGTTCCCGAGATAAAAGTAAAAAACTAAACTTATATTTTTTTGATTGATTTTTTTACAATTGAAAAGTTTGCAGGCTTATAAATTTTTTCGTACAGTCTTTCAAAAAACGAGCTATACCACAATAGATTCGTATTATTAGTCTCTATCGGTTGGCGTTAGTGGCTATGGTGCACGGCTTTTAGTTTGGTTTTTATAACTAAAAAACCATCACCATTAATGACTATATGGTTTAGGTGAACCTCCTTCATTTTTAAAATGGAGAAAGTGACAACCAAAAAATCAGATTCTGCAAGGTTACAGCTTTTTATTTAAGATTTTTACTATACAATACATTAAAAATTGAAAAATTGTGACCGCTTCTAAAAACTCTTATTTTTTGTCAAATTTTGTTAACATCTTGTTTTGAACAACAAAAATACTGTTTTTTTACAACTCTGTTAAAAAAGTTTTGGTGTCTCAGAGTCAAAATGCAATAACTTTGTATTTCAAATTAAACCAAGGTACATTTATTTTACTAGGTAGTGTCGTCCGCCCAGCTGAATTGTAGTTGGACATGTCAAAAGTTGTTTATATTTTCCTACCTTTGTTTACGAATTTCAAAAAACACTAACAACAAGCATATGCTGAACAAAGAGAGCGTTTGTTTTTAGAGCAATTATCTTTTATTTTGTCTTTCTATTTTTGACATTTCCACTTACAAAGCAACAATAAAATGCCATGTTGTTTTTAAAAATGTTGTATTTGTTGCAGAGCCGATATTACCTAGTAAAATAAATGTACCTTGAATTTAACTTTATACAGTTCAATAAGTTTAAAAAAAGCTAAGTTATTTATTTTTATATGTATTACGTTTAGAATTTTTTTCTTCTTGTTATTAAGTTACTCATATATGTTAGGTTATTTTGTACCTTTTTCAAACGAATTATATTTTGTAGTTTTTAGATTTTTATAAGAAATTTAATACTTATTTAATTTATGATTATTTATGTATGATGATGTATTGGTGATATTTGGCGATATCCGACAAAACATTTTGCGAGAAAGCTCCAAAAAAAACTGGCAACACTGAGAGAACGTAGCAACCCTACAAGAACAGTGACCATCATTTTACCCCTTAAATGACAGTCACTGATGATGGAAATATCCATCATCACATTCTTAAAGGAAAAATGACCCAGCAAGAAATGCTATTTCTATTTCGTGACGTTAAGAAAATTACGCATTTATCAAATAGTTATAAAAGTGATATGTCGATTTAATAAAAGCAAAAATTAATAAAAAAATAAATAAGAAACAAACAATTTAAAATAAATATAATAGTTCAATATGGAATTAGAAAGGTATGTTGCTTTTGGGATTGCAAGCAGTTGAAGTGCAGAGATTGTGTCCAATGAACCTAACACTGAAAACTCAAAACTTCACAGGCATGTTGCGGGTACTTAAAACCGCCGCAGCCTTCAAAGAATTAGATTCGAGTTGGAAGAACTTATGGAGCCTTTAAATCCAAAATTGTGAGTTGTTTATTGATGTGTAAAACTTTTCCTTATTTGCCGAATTTGATGTATTTCTCTGATTTTCAGTCAACAACAGTATTTGGTAGAAATACTTAAGATGTGTGCCCCAACATCACTGTCGTCCAAAAGTGATCGGAAAACAAAGGTTATTTATAACGTTTCAAAAATTAAAAAGCTTTGCAATTCGTACTGTCCTAAAATTTTGATGGAGTGCAAGGTGGTCATTTAAAAGGTTAAGAACTCCGTCTGTCGGCTGGCTGGGGAGACTTACGACTCAAAACTTGATGAAGTCGTCAGCATGCTCTCCTTTGCAGAACCTTCTAGCGGTGGAAGAGTTGGAGAGAAAGTTGGAGGAGTCGAAAGGTTTTACTGAAGCAATGGTAAAGAACTTAAATTCATGCTTAAAGTATTTTAATAATCTTACATTTATATTTTTTTAGACATCACATTTGCATATGATTAAGGGGATAACGCAGGATGTCAGCACTGTGATGCGCTCACTTTTTTTTTGGGATGGAAGGTGGGATAAGCAAGCCCTCTGAAGGCCCTCTTTGGTTAATAACTCCCTGCAAGTTAGGTACTATAGATTAGTCAATCAAAAAGTTATTTGTTTATTGCGTATTAAATTATTTATACATAAATGTATATTTTCTTTTACTTTAAGGTGTTTTCCGACAGCCAGAAGCTTGATTTTGAAAAAAGTGTGAAGAAGTCAGTATAGCGAAACCTCTAAAGACTACAAAAAAAAAATAGTTAAAGAGATAAGAATTAATTATTTTATTATAAATAAAGTAATTTTTATACTGTAAAATATTATTTAGAAATTAAAAAAGAAACATGTATGTATATTAGAAAATATTAAATTTTGTTTTATTAAAAAAGTATATCCATCAAGTGTGATAAGAACTTCTGGCATCAGTACATAGTAAACTGCAGTAGTGTGAGCAGTGCAGATATATGTATTTTATAATGGAAAGATTCATTAGTTAGAGAGAGATGCCAAATCACATGTACACAAAAGTTTCCATCAAGTTTATCATTTTTCCTTTAAGAATATGATAGAAACTTTGTTCTACGCGATGATGGATATTTACATCATCACCCAGCAAGAAATGCTTGACAGAAACTAATACTAACACAATCTGTACACTAACACATTTGCAAAAATTTTATATTGAACAGCGTTGCCGTTGTAGCGTATTTGGTACTGAATTGGGATAAATTTTTTTTTAATAGACTAAATCTTATTTTTCGCTTGAGTTTATAGATAATAATACTGCAAACTATAAAATACAGCTTACAAAATGTTTTGTAATTAAAATTGTGCCAATGGTCAAACAAAATTTTTATTAAATTTGTTGTAAAAAGTTAGCCGGTTTTAAGGAATTTTTGTAAATTTTGAAAGAAAAAATAAGGAAGAGAAATTTCTTGTCAGTTGCAACGTTGTTTGCCCCAAACAAACAAATCATATGCAAGAGTGAAACAACTAATATATGTTTTATTTCGTGACGTTAAGAAAATTGCGCATTTATCAAGTAATTATAAAAGTGTTAAGGTGAATTATTTAAAGCAAAAATTAAAGAAAAAATAAATGAAAAACAAAGAATTTAAAATTAATTTAAATAAATTTACTAGTTCAATGTGGAATTAAAAAGATAAGTTGCATTTGGGATTGAGAGCAGTTAAAGTGCAGAGATTGTGTCCAATGAACCTGACACTGGAAATCCAAAACTTCACCGGCATGTTGCGGGTATTTAAAACCGCCACAGCCTTCAAAGAGTTAGATCCGAGTTTGAAGAACTTATGAAATCCAAAATTGTAAGTTGTTTTAAAATGTGTAAAACTTTTCCTTATTTGCTTAAATTTTGTATTTCTTTGATTTTCAGTCAGCAACTGTATTTGGTAGAAACACTCAAGATGTGTGCCTCAATATTATTATCGTCCAAAAGTGATGGGAAATAAAAAGCTTAATGAAAACGTCACAAAAATTATAATGGTTTAAGGTATATTTTCATTTAAGGCATTCTTTCCCTTTCAAGATTAGGTCCAGGGTCAAAAGGAAAGCTAAACTGGGCTTAGAAAACGTGAGGAAAGTATATGTGAGTATAAAATTATAATTTGTTTTAAATTTAAAGAATATTTGAAATTTGTATTGCCTAAAAATTTTGATTGGACTGCAAGGGGGTCATCAAAAAGGTCGAGAAATCCATCTGTCGGCTGACTTGGAAGACTTACGACTCAAAACTTGATGAAGTCGCCAGCATGCCCCCTTTGCAAAACCTTCTAGCGGTGAAAGAGTTGGAGAGAAAGTTGGAGGAGTCGCCAGGTTTCACTGAAGCAATAGTAAAGAACTTAAGTTTATGCTTAAAGTATTTTAATAATCTTACATATTTTTTTAGACATCACATTTACATTTGATTAAGGGGACGCAGGATGTCAGTTCTGTGATGCGCTCAATTTTTACTGACGACCTACTCGAAAAATATAATTAAGATGGAAGGTGGGATAAGCAAGCCCTCTCAAAGTTCTCTTTGGTTAACAACTTCCTGCGAGATAAGTGCTACAGATAAGAAGTTATTTGTTTATTGCGTATTAAATTATTTATACATAAATATATCTCTTTTTTTACTTTATGGTGTTTTCCAACAGCAAGGACCGCTAGATTTTGAAAAAAGTGTGAAGAAGTCGATAGAGCGAAGCCACAACAGACTACAACAAAAAAATATTTAAAAAAAGATAAAAATTAATTATTGTATTATAAATGTATAATTGTTTAATAAAACAAGTTATTTATGTATTAAAATATTATTTAGATATTAAAAAAGTAACATTATATATTTGAAATATTAAATTTTGTTTTATTAAAAAATTTCCGATTTTTCAATTGAGGGTATATCCATCAATTGTGACGGATATATACATCAAGTGTGATGAAAACATCTGTCATCACTAAATAGTAAACTGCTGTAGAGGGAGCAGTGCAGATATATGTATCTCATAATGGAAAGAATTCATTAGTTAGAAAGTGATACAAAATCACATGTACACAAAAGTTTCCATCAAGTTTTTCATTTTTCCCTTAAGAATGTGATAGAAACTTTGTTTTACACGATGATGGATATTTCCATCATCAGTGATTGTCATTTGATGGATCTAATGATGGTCACTGTTCTTGTAGGGCAGTGATTGTCATTTGATGGATCAAATGATGGTCACTGTTCTTGTAGGGGAAAAACTTTATGAAAATTTTGTGTACATGTAATTTTGCTTCTCTAATCAATTCCTTCCATTTTGAAATGCATATATCTGCACTGCTCACTCTATAGCATTTTTCTATTTAGTGATGACAGAAGTTTTCATCACACTTAATGGATATACCAGTCACAGTTGACGGGTCACACTTGATGGATATATCCATCACAATTGATGTATATACCCTCAATTGAAAAATCGAACTTTTTTAATAAGACAAAATTTAATAATTCAAATATATAATGTTACTTTTTTAATAACTAAATAATATTTTAATATCTAAATAACTTTTTTTTTATAAAAAATGACTTCATTTATAATAAAATACTTAATTTTTATCTTTTTTTATATATTTTCTTGTTGTAGTCTGTGGTGGCTTCGCTCTACTGACTTCTGCGCTTTTTTCAAAATCTAGCGCTCCTTGCTACTGGAAAACACCTTAAAGTAAAAGGAGAGATGCATTTATATATAAATAATTTAATACGCAATAAACAAATAACTTTTGGATTGACTAATTCGCAGTACTTACCTCGCAGGGAGTTACTAACCAAAGAGAGCTTTAAGAGGGCTTGCTTGTCCCACCTTCTATCCCAATTATATTTTTCGAGTAGGTTGTCAGTAAAAATTGAGTGCATCACAGAACTGACATCCTGCGATGTCCCCTTAATCAAATGTAAATGTGATGTCTAAAAAAATATAAATGTAGGATTATTAAAATACTTTAAGCATGAACTTAAGTTCTTTACTATTGCTTCAGTGAAACCTGGCGACTTTCCCAACTTTCTCTCCAACTCTTCCACCGCCAGAAGTTTCTGCAAAGGGAGCATGCTGACGACTTCATCAAGTCAGGCGACCGACGGATTTCTCAACCTTTTTGATGACCACCTTGCAGTCCAATCAAAATTTTTAGGCAATACGAATTGCAAAACTTCTTTAAATTTAAAATAAATTATAATTTTATACTCACATATACTTTCCTCAAGTTTTGCAAGCCCGGCTTAGATTTTCTTTTGACCCTGGACCTAATCTTGAAAGGGAAGGAATGCCTTAAATGGAAAAATACCTTAAACATTATAATTTTTGTGACATTTTAATTAACCTTTATATTTCCTATCACTTTTGGACGACGATGATGTTGAGGCACACATCTTGAGTGTTTCTGCCAAATACTGTTGTTGACTGAAAATCAGAGAAATACAGAAAGTTAAGCACATAAGAAAAAGTTTTACACATTAAAAACAACTTACAATTTTGGATTTAAAGGCTTCATAAGTTCTTCCAACTCGAATCCAACTCTTTGAAGGCTGTGGCGGTTTTAAATACCCGCAACATGCCTGTGAAGTTTTGGGTTTCCAGTGTCAGGTTCACTGGACACAATCTCTGCACTTTAACTGCTTGCAATCGCAAATGCAATTTAGCTTTTTAATTCCGCATTGAACTAGTATATTTACTTTAAATTCTTTGATTTTATTTAGTTTTTCCTTAATTTTTGCTTTTAATAATTCATAATTACTTGATAAATGCGCAATTTTTTTAACATATATTAGTTGTTTCACTCTTGCATATGATTTGTTTGTTTGGGGCAAACAACGTTGCAACTGACAAGAAATTTCTCTAAACCCCGCTAACTTTTTATAACAAATTTAATAAAAATTTGGTTTGAACTTTGACACAACTTTAATTAAAAAACATTTTGCAAGCTGTATTTTATAGTTTGCTGCACTATTATCTATAAACTCAAGCGAAAAATAAGATTTAGTCTATTAAAAAAAAAAATCATCCCAATTCAGTACCAAAAACACTTCAACGGCAACGCTGTTCAATACAAAATTGTTGCAAATGTGTTATAGCATGTTCACACGGCAAAATGATTGCGAAGCACGCTGTTTACACGACACATGCTACATGCTTCGATTGGACATCTGCACAAAAACTGAAATAACTCTCAAATAATTTGTTCAAAAACTTTATTTTTCTTTTTAATTTTGTTTGTTTGTAATTTATTACATTTAAAATTTAAATGAAATTAATTGTGTTTTATATTACATATATCCACACACCACTTTAAACATTGTTTTTTTCTTTTTGTTTACATTTTATACAGCTAGTTCAGATAAACTTGCGATAAAAATTAGAGAAGACATACATTTTTAATGCTTCGTAAGTAGATTCAATATGAATCTACCAGCTTCGCTCTCATAATTTTGTATGGCGAAGCAAGTAGTTTCGCTCATGAGTGGAGTGTGAAGCAAGAATAGAGATCGAAGCAGGTGCCGTGGAAACATACTATTAGTGTACAAATTGTGTTAGTATTCGTTTCTGTCAAGCATTTCTTGCTGGGAAGTAGACTTGTGCCATAAAGTTCAATTTAGTGATCGCTCTTTTAAGTTCAAAGTTTGTAAATGAACCAGTTCAAAATTTAGTTCAAAGGCTCTCTTTAGTTCAAACTTTCTCTTAGTCCCAATTCGCACGATGCAAGTGTTTAAGCTGAGCTGATTAGGTTGTAGGCAACGGGGTGAGGTAAAATTAAATGAGTACAGACTTGCTTGTACTTGAAATTCGTTTTGCTTCCATATTCGTAATGTCAAAAAATACAGATGTGTGTGTGTACATTCATACAAAAATCTGAACAATTTAAGCAATAAGACTTGTACTGTGCGAACGCCAGTGAAAGTTCAAAGAAGAAAATGAAAATAAGCAGTCTTATTTTCTTGCATCGTGCGAATTGGGACTTAGTTCAAATGTACTGTTGACGTATTGTTCGTACTTTCAATTTTTATTTCAAACGCTTTCTTTAGTTCAAAGCTCTTTTAGTTCAAGTGTTCTTTTCAAAATATGATGGCAACAACACCGTAGCATTGCCAAAACGAATGTTTAATAGAATGCGTGGCAGCACTAATTTCATGTCGGATGTAGTCAACAAGGAAACACAGACATGAATTCTAGTTCATCTTGTGCGGTAGTTCAAATACAAAGTAATGTTCAAAAATGAACTAGACACACTTAAGACCCAACTATAATGTGCATAAGCTAGCTTGAGCTTAAGTCAAAAACCCAACGAAAAGCCTGTCAAATGCTTAGGTAATTCTTAAAGAATTTTATTTAGCTACAATGTACTTACATTAATTTAAAAACTTATTTGCCACAGTTGCACATTTATCGTACTTTCCCAAAAATATATTTTTAAATAAATAAAATTTGTAAAGAAAAAGGCATCGAAAGAACATATTATATATATTTAATAACATTGAGCTAAATAAATTTATTTTCTTTCACTAGTTTTCAAAAAAATTCGATAAAAATTGTATGTTTTTCTCTTGTTTGTGAATTTTTGGCCTAAAGTACCAAAAGATGCAACGGTGTGCATGATTTAATTGAAAGCAATTAAAAATTTTTTTTTAGCGAATTGTAATAATAAAACGCGTCCTTTTTTATATAAACAGCTCTTTTTTTCTACATTTTCTATTAAATTAAAAAAAAAAAATCTTTCACTGTCGCTCTCCATTGCAATTTTTTCTTTATCAATTTAAGTATGTATACACCAAGCGCAATCAGCTGTTTCTGTACGGAATGTGCGATCAGTTTTGTACATTGCTTAAGCAAATGACATTTGACGAAACTTGACGAAAAGTTCTCTCAAGTACATTATAATTTACCACATTTGATTTATATGTATTTGCACAGTTGTATAAGTTGGCATAAGCTAGTATATGCACATTATAGTTGGGCCTTTAAAGGTATAAACTAGCTCACTTAGTCAATCGCTAGAATCGTTTAAATGAACTGGTTCGTTTATGAACTACACAAGCTTAAGGCCCAACTATAATGTGCATATACAAGGCGAATTGACAACAGGTGACTGCAATAGAATTCGCCGTGATTTTACGTGTATTTTGTTTTTGTAAACATCTTGTTGAGTTGTCAAAAATTTCTAGCGTGTGTATGAATTTGTTAAGAAATAAAAAAGGGCTTCAATAACTATTAATAAACTTTTAAAAACAACTCATAATGCTGGTGATGTCAAGAACTATATATATTTACAAATAAAATGGAATAATGAGCAAAACGAAATTAAAATATTAGATTCCGAAAGTGGTAAATCTTATCAAGGTGTCTTTGTAACCACTGCAATGAAGGAGATAGCTTCTAATTTGGATATGCCTTACAATGACTACTACGAAGAATTGCGCTTGGGATTATCTACATATTTGACACTACCTGGATTCTACTACAAACTGGAACCAGAAATGCATGTTCTTAATGTGTGGAAATCACAACCTGAATCAATATCGATACTTGGATTCTGCCATTGAATTACTGCAACAACAAGATAAATCTCTTACAGATCGAGTTCAAAAAGCTCGCATATTTGATGAACATTCTCGAGAACTATTAGAATATTTTAGATTGTGTGTTGAGGAAAAGAATGAACTTGAAAAGAAACTTTTGAAGTTGCTGTGTTGTTAAACGCAAAAAAGCAAAGAATTGCGCAATTAGAAAAAAAGCCTAAAATATGAACAACGGGAACATAGTCAAGATAATACGGATTGAGAGGAGTATGAGAAGACGAGTTATGAGCACTGAAAGCGAAACCGATGATGAATATATGGCTGAAACGGAGCCATTGACTACATCCAAGAAAGGGGCGACGAATGGGGATGAAAGGCCAATACCAAATAACTAAAAGCTTTCAATTATATGATATTTTTTGGTCAAAGACGAAATAGTTTTATTCCAAATAAATATGCAGAGCCGTACGAGTGTATTTATGTACATAAAAGCTGGGTGCTAATTATCACATTTGGTCGTGAGCTCCATTTTTTAGAACTTTCGAGAGCATCGCTATTTTTAATGACGTCTCGCTATAAAATGTGCCCTTAATAATTCATCATTTTTTCCAGCTTAACAGGGTGCGAAATCTAAAATGTCTGCCATTTAAAATTCAGCGACAACAGAAAACTATAGAATACCATTCTTATCACAGTATACAACTTTCTTATATTTATGTACATTAAATATCCATATATTTGCTTTTGTATTAATATGTAACTTAAGATCTAATATACCTATTTGAGTTTCATTTAAATAATTTAATTTAACAACTAAAATAAAATCAAGTTTACATATGTCCTTAACATTTTGCTGGAATTTATGAAGGCAAAAAAAAAAAAAAAAAAAAACAAGGATGTTAAAGAAAACAGACATCACAGAAGTAAATCAATAAACATTTTTTAGAGTTGCATTTGATGTCATAATTTAGCGTATGGCTTGTGCCATATGCAATGGAGTTACCATAAGAGTAAGCTCTGCATCTTTAAGATTCGCTCCTCTTAAGTTGGCTTCCTGCAAATCACTGCCAGACAAATTACATCGTTCCAAATCTGCACCAGCTAACACTGCTGCTCTAAGATTACAATTTTTCATATTTGCATTTCTAAGATTAGCAACTCTCAGATTAACCCCCGCCATATTAGAACTTTCTAGACAAGCCCCCTTAATATTAACACCTTCAAGGTTAGTACGTAAGCCCGATGGATCTTCGAAGTTACACCCTCGTAAATTAGCACCTTCCATGTTAGCGCACAGCCCCTTAACAGACACAAGTTGAGCGCACTCTAAATTCGCAAAGGCCAAATCTGTGCGCTCCAAGCAGCAATATGTTAGATTAGCGTGTGACAAATTGCATCTTTGCAAGCAAGCATACTTAAAAGAAATATAATTAAATTATATAAAATTTTCAAATGTTTAGTAGGTAAACCTTGAAATTTATCTTACGAAATTCCAATTTTCGTAAATCAGCACCTGCTAAGTTTACACCCTGAAAACTTATCTCTGTTATGTGTGAAGTTTGTATTAGAGCCTTAATGACATCCCCTCTAGTTAAGGGCATTAGGCAAACAAGTTTGCTAAAAAAGAAGAAAATATTTGAAAATTAGAATTTTAAGATTAGAATTAGAATTTTTAAGATTAGAATTTTAAGATTTTAAGAATTTTAAGAATTTTAAAATTTTAATTTAAACTTCCATCTCTTTTACTTGCCTAACCATAGGTTCAGTATTGGGCAAGAGAGATACTCTGTTTCCAACACGTACAACGCTAGTTGGCGCAAAGTGGTCGGAACATACCAAAGAATTTGGTTTAAACTTCTTGCCACAAATTATATTCCACTTTGTTCTGGTGTTTTCATCTTTGGGAACGGTAAATAAATTTCCTTCTCCCTTCGAATATCCCTTATGACACACAGAACACCAACGCATTTTTTTTTTATTTTAAATAAATTTTATAATAAAAACACACGTTTCTTTATTTTAAATAAAGTTTTCAATTTCAACACAAGTATTTTTTTTTTATTTTTTGTCAAGCACACTTTAATTTTGTTAAGCACAAAGCAGTTCTAAAAATTTTTTGACCGTTTTTTTTGGCGCAACCACATACAATAAGAAAAAAAAGCAACAATTTTGACAACTCGAAAAAGAAAACAGAAAACATATGTTGACCGTATGGTGGGATGCAGTCACCTGTTTCAATTCGCCTTGTGCATATACTAGCTTATGCTAACTTATACAACTGTGCAAATACATATAAATCAAATGTGGTACTTGAGAGAACTTTTCGTCAAGTTTCGTCAAATATCATTTGCTTATGCAATGTACGAAACTGATCCCACATTCCGTACAAACACAGCTGATTGCGCTTTGTGTATACATACATAAATTGATGAAGAAAAAATTGCAATGGAGAGCAACAGTGAAAAAGATTTCTTTCAATATATTAGAAGATGTAGAAAAAAAGTGTTTATATGAAAAAAAGGACGCGTTTTATAATAACAATTCGCTATAAAATTTATTTTTTAATTGCTTTTGAACTAAATCATGCACACCGTTGCATCTTTTGGTACTTTTGGGCAAAAATGCATAAACAAAAAGAAAAAAACATGCGATTTTTTATCGAATTTTATTGAAAAGTAGTAAAAGAAAATATATGTATTTAGATCAATGTTATTAAATATAATATATTATTTCGATGCCTTTTTCTTTACAGATTTTATTTATTAAAAAAAAATATATATTTTCAGGTAAGTACGATTTAAACACAAATGTGCAACTGTGGGAAATTAGTTTTTAAATTTATGTAAGTACATTGTAGCCACATAAAATTCTTTAAAGAATTACCTAAGCATTTGACAGGCTTTTCGTTGGGTTTTTGACATAAGCACAAGCTAGCTTATGCACATTATAGTTGGGCCTTAAGCCCAACCAAACTGTAAGCATCCTCAAATAAAGAAAAAAATTCAAAATCGGTTTCGAAATGACTGAGTTATGCGGGCACAAACATAAAAAAGCAACTTTCAGAAGAATTGATAACCCTTCTTTTTTTGAAGTCGGTTAAAATGTACGATTGTGCACCATACTTTTGACTATATAAAAATGAGTATCATTTAAAAGCTTTTAAAGAGATCTTTCAGGAAATATAAAAAAAAATTTTAAAAATGCTTATCCCATTATGAAGCGATGAAATTTTTATATGGGCCCTGCTAGTTTGGAAAAAAGTGGGCGGTACCTCCTATACAAACGGAAATAATTTTAGAGAATTTTATTTAAAAGAAAATTTTATTTTCAGCGGATTAATATTCGATTTTAGGGAAAAGGAAAAAAACATGCAACCGTGTATCCACCGCAAGAGAGAGCATAATTTGTTATTATTTTCTTTTCAAATTAAGGCTTTAAAAATAAATAAAGTATGGCAAATACATACCTACATTATAGGTTTTTTATAATTACAATACTATTGCATATTAGTGCTGTTTAGGTAAAGTAAAAGTACCATGATAAATAAATATATACAGTCCAATGTCCATAAACTTGGAAAATGGGGTACGTATGATTTTTCCTATTTACAATGTATACTTTATATATTTCTATTTGAATATAGTGTTTTATTATTATATACATATTTTATTTATTCCAAAATTTTAGAGATAGATTTAATTGGAAACTTTTTGCTTCATTTGTATCATCGATTAATTTTGACGCTTAAAGATGATTGGTGTCTCAAGAAAGCCGAGATGCGCAAAGAGTATTTGCAGTTTGTAACTGCAGAGCAAAGGCAAAAATTAAAACAACTCAATGATAAAGATAATGTTAGTTTTAAGTATTAGTTTAGCTCTTTACTTATTTTTATTAATTTATTTTTTTGTTCAACTTTACGTTTAACTTGATAGTTTCCAACATTAAGTGAAATCATTATTAATACATATGTAATTAATATTTTTTCGTTGGTTGGAATTAAAGAATAAAAAAGAATTACTTTACATTATTTATGCAAACGTTGTCCAAAGAAAACAAGAATAATTTAAACACTTAGGGCATTTTTCGCTTGTTAGGTTGTGTTCATTTGTAAACATCATTTATTTAACCATCTAATCTTGCAACTAAGAATACGAGAAATCTTCATAATCAATCAATATTAATTTGTTTAGAATAATTCTATCCGCACACCCAAATCTTCTTTCGTTGTTTTCTTTTACAAATAGTTATTTTTATTTGTTTTTGTTTCCTGCTAACCCTCGGTTTAGCCACAAAGGCAAATTTTATTTTTGTTAAAATTTTTAAATTAAAAAAAAATGGTTAAAAATGTTTTAATTTATTAAAATTAATTTTTTCAAAAATTTGATTAAATGAATTCAGGGTACCAAAACTAAACGGAACGTTTATTTGAATTTTATTTATTTTTTTCTTTGTAGTGAGTAATGTTTTGTATTGCTTTTGTATGTCGAAACAAACTGTACTAAATTTTTGCCAAAAATAATTTTACGACAATATCTACAAATATGTGAAATAATAAACAAAATCGGTTGGCAAATATATTTGTGCCGACTTAGCCCAAAAAACACAGATTATGTTATTTGCTCCAATAGTTTGATATTAATTTTCAACTTTTTTTTAACTTTTAGACAGAATGCATGGGTTACGATCTAGTTATTTAGCCACAGCTTAAAGCTCTATCAATGCATTAAGAATGCTCTTTTAAGTTTAATTATAAAATATATATCAATTATTAACACAAAGTGCTGCAAAAAAATATATATTTGTTTCACTTTTTATTTTTCCTTTCGAGCACAGGGTTGTTGCACATAAAATATCAACAAAAAATTATTGGATTATTTCAGGAACGTGATCTATTATATGAAATTTATGGCGATGAAAAAAGTTTGCCCCTTAATTTAGAAACAAGTCATCACCATCAAACCCATAACAAAGAACAATCACAACGTCTCAACATCGTCATCAACAAATCGCACGACAACAAACCAGAGGGTTTCAAGACACATAGTAAAAAATAAAATTATTCAAACACCAGAACAAGAATATTTAGATTTTTCAAATAATTTCCCAACATACCAAACGACTTGTGAAAAATATTTAAAAAAGCTAAGAAATATAAGCCTTAAGCTTGAAAAAGTACTTTAAATATATTGAAAAATGCTGTCGTAACAATTGTAGAAAAATCAAAACGGAACCCTTATGAAAATATTATATGTATATGATTAATATAAGCTTATCTTTGTAATTGTAGAATATGCTTACAGAAACAATATTTGATTATTTTTGGTATAGAAAAGATTATTTCTCTCAATATTTTTATAAGCTTCTTTACATAATTGTAGAATTAACTGCATAAATAACGTGCACATACATGTTTTTTAGTATTAAATATTTTTGTTTTTCTCTTTTTTGCAATGTTTATTATTTATTAATTTTTTTACAATTAATAAACTACATATACAATTACAAATTAATTAAAAAGTGTTTTTAAAAGTTATATTTTTACCTCTTTTTAAAACATTTTGAGCCCTGAAAAGGGCTTTTAAAAAGTTTTATTTATATCACCTTTTTAACATACTTTAAGAGTCCTAAAAAGGATTTTCCTTTTGTTTAAAAGTACCTGTAAATAAATAATGTGTGTTCATTACTTTAAATAAAAATTAACAGTTCTTAAAATTTGTCAACAAATATTTTTATTTTTTTGGTGTCTGTCATCAGTCATTTCTTTATGTTGGTAGTAACTCAGCTTTCTTAATTTTCATAGATTTCAGTTGTTGTGCTTTTCGATTTTTAAATACTGATGTCTGTTGTGGTGGTATAACTTGTGACTTATTATGTAAGCGAAGCCAATTTTAGCTATACCATAGAGGAAAAAATCCCTGCGACTGGCCAATTTTAATACTATAGTTCATTTAATATATTGCTGTGTGTAGATTTCCACACCACCGTTGAGGTACTACACAGGGCGCATTGCCAGTTATTTTAAATGGTTGGCTTCCCCTATAGGCCTACACCATTTTTGTCAAGGCGAGTCAATAAGAAGGTGAGATAAAAAAATCTGTAAATTTGATTTCTTGGGCAATGGTAAAAATTAATGAATTTGAATTTGACCTGGTTATTGATTGGCCTTGATTTTACTTAAATATAGTACTAGTACTTACTATATTACTTATTACTTACTTATTTATTTTTAAGCATGCGTAACTTAAAATTTGTGTTTGTGTTCAGAAATTGATTAAGATATACTTAATGCCACAATTCGATTTTTTTTATTCATGTAATAAATATTGTTTTTATTACATACAAAATGCTATGCATTCGATTTTTGTTGTTGTATTACATGCAAAATACAAACACGAACTTGTAAAATTCAGTTCGTTTCTTTTAAAAATATATTTTGTGATGTGGTTTGCTACTACTTAATATTTTAACTATTATGCTAATGCTAAACTACGTAACTAATTACAAAATATTTTTTTTTTTCATTTATATGGAATTGGCATTAAAAGTTTTGAACACATACATGTTTCGGTCAATATTTTTATGAATAAATACTACATACATATCAGAATTGTATAAAATTTTCATGCAAGTAAAAATAACTTTATTATATTCATTCTTTTAAATTTAGTAAAATTTTCTTTATATATATATATATCTATATATATATATATATATATATATATATATATATATATATATATATATACATATATACATATATGCATATTTACTTCTTGCAAATTTAATTAATTTTAAAGTTTTTAAAAGGTTTATATAAAATTGTTATCAGTGCATATCCTGCATGTCTTAAAAGAGTTGTTGTATATTTTTATAATACATTCTTTACAAACTGTATATTGGCAGGATTTGCATTTAGTTTTAAGTCTTTTAACATTTCCACAATGACAGCAAAATTGAGAGCAATTATCTGCATTTCTAGTTAAAACTGATCTTATAGTTTCTCTAAACTTGTTAGGATTTGGTACTTTTAAAAGGGATTTTCCACTCAAATAATGTGAAACATACATTATTACAAATACCCCACAGCTAACACTATCGCTTTGTTTACTTCTTTCAGAGATTTTAAGAAATTTCCATTCTTTGTCTTTACAAAAATGTTTAGAAAAACTTTCCCAATGTTCTTGACCGCTGAAGTCACTAAAAGAATCTATGAAAATAAATTCTCGACGTAAGAAATTTAAAATACAAGGGTTGAAATGATAACTTTTTAATATTGGTATAATTGTATAATTTGGCTTATATGATATTAGTTTATTAAGTTTTGTAAAAGAAATTGTATGAAGTTGACAAGGTAGACTCAAGACATTTTTGAAATTTTCTTTTATTATGCTGAGAATAGCACAATCCACAACAAAATTGGTTAATTGCTTTCCTATTTTTAACGACTTCCAGTCTTCAATATCTAATATGTTAAAGAAACTAATATCAGATTGCTTTAAATTTGGATATATTTTTTTAAATAAACTATTGTATCTATAGAGATATAAATTGACGTTTATTTGCTGTCTGGCTTAATTTCTCAAACTTCATTGGATCATAGTATGTGTGCTCTTTTTTAATTCTTGTCACCTCATTTATAGTATCAAGTGATATGATATTTTCAATGCTTTTAGGCGTTGAAATCAACTTCTTTACTTTTTTTGCATTCAACAGATGTTTAGGCTTAATAGCTTTTTGTTTTTTTAGACTTTTCTTTTTCCATGTTTCTTCTGGCTCTAACAGTTCTATTAACTCATAGTCATGCTCTTTAGCAATTTGTAATAAATCATGTTTTTCGTTTTTAGCAATTGGCTCCTTTTTGTCATTTTCCTCTACATCGAACATTTCGTATTGAAATCGAAGTTCTTTTAAGGAACTCATACTATCTTTTCTGTCAATTTTTATGAAGTCACCTGGCCGAACAGATCTATTGTTTAGAAGGATATGCTTTTGCAAATAAAAATTAAATTCTACTGGAGCGTTGCTTATGTGATCGCCCGATGGATCTATCACGATCTCCATTATGTTTGTCCACATAGGTAGAAATGGGCAATATTTTTTGACAATAAATCTGCACAAATCTTCATTTTGATATTCATTTACGTCATATTTTATTATTTGATCGTTAAAACTGTCGCATATATTATTACATATATTTTCAAAAACTTTCTTAAAAGGACTACGAGAAGCAATAGATTCTAAATTATTTAATTGCTCATCATCGAAAGAAATCATATTTTCGTAATCATTTTCGTTTATATCTACAAATTTTTTTTTAAAATTGCAAAACTGTTCTTAAAATCATGGTTTTTCTGTGGGCTTAAAAGAACAACGAAAATATGGTTAAACCAGAATTTACATTCATCCATTGTTTTAAGATCAAAAGCTAAAGTTAAAACACTTTTTAATAAATGCCTTAGTTTATGTGTATTCCCGATTTTCATATTTAAGTCTTTACAAATAATATGAATGTAGTGAGCTTTGCATCACTGCACAATAACTCTAGGTCTTGAACTTAAACTTTTGTTTTCTAGGTATTTAGAACAATTTATTTTATTCGGAAACATTTTGATCATTACAACATTTTAATATACCTCCAAATAGAGCGTAGCTTACTCAGTACAAACTCTTTCAAAAAATGGCCATTTATATTTGTTCTCTTTGCAATATATCTGCAATCTTTCAAATATTAAACATATATCCACAATTGTGTGGCAAGACAATATGGCTGTTAAAACTGGAATAATCATTTTTAGTTTCTTTATCCTAATGACCATTTTATATATTAAAACTCGCTTTTCTGCGCACTCAATTTGTCGCACACTTTGCCCTGTTGCATCAAAATGTATTGTATAATTTGCGTCTTTTAATATTTGTGGATTTTGACAAAAAGTTGCTAATGGTGACGCTATATATTGTATATATTCTAGATAATATCCTTGTTGCATACGATAAACGTCAATAAACGGGTTGGGATCACAAAAATTATCAAAATTATATTCAGATTTGCATTT
This sequence comes from Cistogaster globosa, assembly GCA_937654795.1. Lineage (NCBI taxonomy): Eukaryota > Metazoa > Arthropoda > Insecta > Diptera > Tachinidae > Cistogaster > Cistogaster globosa. The sequence goes on from OW569406.1 coordinate 32,968,804, forward strand.
ACGCAGCGTTGGTAGTTTTTGAATATTTTGAAAGTTTCCACTTTGCGCTATTTCATCAGAGGCTTCGAGAATCTTTTCTTTTCGGTAGATGTAAGCGCTTTTATTTTGGAGATTTTTCTTCGCAATAGCTCGTGTTACACCGCGAATTTGTGCAACACGTTTTCCTCCAATTGCATGAACAATTTCACCTGTTCTATAAACAAAAACAGTTCCGTCTATATTTACTTTAAAACGGTATTTGCTACAGTCGGCAAAAGTACAGTAACCATATGCCAACAACCCCGAAACTAAGTACTTTATGTTAAAAAACGAAATAATGCATGCGTTATTTATTTTCAAGTACTCCTGTCTTAGCACATTAATTATTAGTTTCTTTTTAGTTAACTTCAGATTCTGAAAATCTTTTGCTGCGAAAAGCAAATCGGGGTTTATTTTAAAATCGCAATCTGCCACTTTTGGTTTAAAACGACGGATTTGTTTCACTGCTTTTCTCGGTACGCGAGAAACACGCTTATTAATTTTTTCTTTCGGATTAGCACTTTTCCTATAACTTTCAAATTGCGATATATCTAAGCTGCACTCTTCGGTTTCAAAGGGAACTAGAGTCTTATTACATTTTTCTAATTGTTTTTCGGTACATTTGCTATCGGTACTGCTTTCTTTAAAAGATTTTTTATTGTTGGTATCTTTATTGAGACTTATACAGTTTTCATTACTTTTATGACAATAAGAAAACTTATCTAAAGCACGACTTAACATTAATTTTACTTCTTCGAGAAAGCCTTTCAAAATATATTCTATTTCCTTTGAGCCTCTTTTATTCTAAAAACAAAAAAATGTATTATTATTAATATTAGCGAAATTATATAGAGTAGTAAATTGTAATTCCTTACTATTTCATTATCAAAATTTGCTGACATTTCTTGAGTAGTCTTCTCTTTAAAAACACTTCGTTCATATTTCCCAATTTTTTGGATGCGGTGGAGCGGAATCTAGAATTAATTGTTTTCAGAAGAAAGTTGCGGAAAATTTAAATGTACATACATTTTTCTGTTCCTTTAGGGTAATAAGGGCATCTAATGCATATTTCTCATGCTCGGTCAAATTTTTACCTCCTACTTCATTTGGAAAGTCCTCAGTAATATTTAAATTTTGAAGTAGATCCTAAATAAACTTGTTGTAAGGGGAATGCTGTAAGAAATGTTAAATATACATACGCTTTTGCCCTCTTTTAGGCAAACAAGGGCATCTAATGCACATATCTCTAGTTCCGTCAGATTTTTCCCACCTACTTCATTCGGAAAAACTTCATTAATATTTAAATTTTTAAGTGGATCCTAAAAAAAACTTGTTCTAGAAGGAATGCTGTAAAAGATGTTAAATGTACATACGTGTTTGCCTTCTTTTAGGAAAATAAGGGCTTCTAATGCACATTTCTCAAGTTCGGTCAGATTTCTATCACCTACATTATTCGAAAACTCTTCGGTAATATTATAAATTTGATTATCAACATCACTTTTCTATCATAAAAAATAGTATGTATATACATAGTATATCTTCATTTAAATTATACAATTGCAACAAACCTTGTTTTTTTTCAACGGTATGAAAACCATAACCGTATCCTTCAGAGTTAACAAGCAATGACCGAATCTGTAATCAAGCAATTATCATTCATTTTTGTACTTATTTTATATTGCGATCGTCATACCCTTTTTAAAATCATTTTCCGATTTTTTGAATTATTTTCTAGTTTATAACATAACGGCTGGTCTTTGTTGTAATCGGAGAATATTTTTGTATAAACAGAATTATTTTGATAATACTTAAGATTTTTAACATTTAAACCTCCATTTATTTCCATCACCAAAATTGTCATTAGTTTTTCTTTATTTAAAACCATTTCTATTAATTTAAAAAAGAAACTATAAATTAAAAAAACAATATAAGACTGCTGAACGAACAGTTGGAAAAAAGATATTATTTTCTATACGGTTGTCAGATTGGAAAAAAAATCTAGTAAGTCCCCATCCAGGCAATTTTTGTTTCTGTAATTTTTTTTATTCTCTTTCACACATTCATTACCGAATAAACAATTGTTAGATTTATAATCAATTGCAATACAAAAATATATATACTACTTTCCGATACATTTTTTCCAAATTAAAAAAACTTTTTATTTAAAAATGGCCATATATTGAAAGGTTATAAATTCAAAAAAATAGAACTGTTTGTCTCGAACACAAAAGTATCTTATTTCAAAATTGCTTAGTTGAACCCTCTATTTATAATCTAATTTTTCTCCTAAAAACATTTCCAATTAGACTATTACTTCTATGCTCTTCTAAACTCATATATTTTTCCTTATCAATCTAAACTAAATATTTATCCTTTCCTGTTTTTCAATGTAGTTACTAATTAACATTTCGGCGTTCAGTTCAAACCTAACGTAAAACAACAAAATTCATTCATAACTACTTTACTATTTTCATCATCCCACTGTTATACATGTTGTTACATCATCGTATCTGGCAACCTCATATTTTACTGATAACAGCTGCCAGCAAATTCTTTTCATTTGTTTTATAAATTTAGAAGCGCACACGAGGTAAATGATATGTATCATTAGCAAAAGTTTTTCTACATTATCTTTTAATCAATCATTGTTTTATTTCAGCAAAAAAAAACAGGTAAAGGTAACTATCGTTCCATTATATACATAATGTTTTTTTATTTAACATTTTCTTTATCTCTTTTCAGAGACACCTAACACAATAGTCTTGGAATAAAAGCCGTGGAGTGACTCCACATGACATTTGGCTTTATCCATTGGTCGGTGGTTCCACTGCAATATGACCGCGTTTGCACACTCTTTGGGTGGACCACTTTTATAAAAGCACATATGTCAAAATCAACCAACCAACCGACGTACCCATGAATGTAGCCGAAATAATCCCGCCAACCCATGCAACTAACATAAAATAAAATTTAAATTAATATACTGGACACCGCAACAGTGTATGGGACGCTACACCTCCATTTCTTCACCTTGTGTGTGAAGTGTCACGCTCACTTTTCTAAACTTAACAAATAAACATCAAACTTATCATTACTTCCTACTTTGAAGTCTATATATAAATAAATAAATAAATATATATATATATATATATATATATATATATATATATATATATATATATATATATATACGGGCACCGCTCCACAAGAAAAAAAATTTCATATGGATATCAGTGGAAAGGTAATTTAAGCGGATATCTAATTAAAAAGGAAAAAAGATCTGCTAAAGACCAAAAAATGAATTTTTTTACTTAAACGTAAAGATTTTCTCCTCAATGGTATGACCAACAAAGGCTTCGCTTTCCAAAGATTTCCTGCGTAGCCAGCCTTCGGCCGGGAGTAAAGATTTTTTCTTCCATGGTTTGTCCAACACATGCTTTGCTTTCAAAAATTTTCTGCGTAGTCGATATTCCTGTCACATTATACGTAAAAAGTTTGGAGGCCCGTAACTCACAAACAAAGGGGTTTCCCGAAAATTATCACTTAATATTTTTTTTTTTAATTACATTTTACACACATATTGAAAATGAAAACTTCGGAGGCCAGTAACTCCTGAACTAAGGGTTGGCGCCAAATTTTTTACTTTATATTTTTTTGTTAGAATTGCATTTTACACCCCGTAGACAACTTTTTTTCTTTTGAAGCGGTTCCCGTTAACTGGATTTAAGCCAAATCTAGTTTGCCTTTGCAAACTTGATTTCAACAAAAAAAAAAACATTTGTCCCCAGAACACAATTGTTACAAATTCACTTATATTAAACTTTATTTTTTCTACTCACCTGTGTCTTATAATAATACGTATTGAAAATTATTGAAACTGTTTTGAAAATTGCCAGTTATAATTTTTAATGCACTTTTTTAGGATTAAAAACCTTTTTCCTTTTCCTCAATTGTTTCGTTATCGAATGTAGATTTTATTTGACGTTTTTAAATTATGCCGTTATTTCTATTTCATTCGTTCCCTGTGTAGTTACCACACTTTAATATGCATGCAACTGCGTGATTATACACCAGAAAAAATTTTTTTTACGTTTCTGTATTGCAAATATTTTCATATAGTAATTTACTAATTGTTTCTAATTAAAATAAAAGCTTTCATTTAAGATAATGTTTATAAAATTATAGTATTATTTTTTATAAGCAACACAAATTTATATATATGCCATAACTTTTATTTCATATAAAGTCTGGCATCTGTTCTATATTTTAAATGTGGCAACAAGGACAAATCGTGGCATGCTATGCGACGGGGATTTTTTTAAACAGTGTTTATTTTAACCACTAAGCATAATTTTAATAGAAGATGGACAGCGAAACAACACAGGTGAGTAGGGAATAATTTAATAATTTATTTTGAAATTTGGCTAAAGTCTAGTTTGTTGAAGTGAAGTGTTAGTGAATTAAAAAAAAATTAGAGGTTGCCTTTTTTCCGAGTTATGGGCCTCTAAACTTTTAATACTTAAAAAAATGATGATCGTGCACTACATTTTCCAAGAAATTGTGTCAATATGGGTAACATTTTAATGCTTTAGCGAATCTGATGTTAATCCAAAAGCTTTATAATGATACCCGTATTGAACCAATTTGTAAAAAAATATGGTGCACAATCCTACTTTTCTGTGAAAAGTTCAGAGGCCAATAACTCTGAAGAAAATGGGGAACAAATCTAGTTTACGGACGCAGCTTAAAAATTTCCTACGGGATGTAAAATTTAATTTTAAGCAAAAAATGTAAAGTGACAAATTTGGGGCTGACCCTTGGTTTCCGAATTACGGGCCTCCAAAGTTTGTATGTACAATATGAAATATATGGAATATTTTTTGGTGGAATAAGACAATATGGGTATCATTGGAAAGGTAATTTAAATATCTATTCAATTTAAAAGGAATATACTAAAAAATTAAAAAAAAGTTTTTTACATCAAAGTTTTTTGGGCAGCTCTTAGTTTAAGCTTCGCTTACTAAAGGTTTTCTGAGTAGCTGGCCTTCGGCCTGGCGCAAAGATTTTCTCCTCTATGGTATGACCAACACCGACTTCGCTTACTTAAGTTTTTTTATATTTTTTCGTACAGTATTGTCATTAAACTTAATTTATTTGATATATGTACATAGGTAATTATGTTTATATGAAAAAAGGTTTTTTTTGTCGTTACCTGTTTTTATTGTAATTTTTTACTATTTTCCTTTTAATTGAAATATTTGAATTACCTTTTCAATGATATCCATATTGCCCCATTCCACGACAAAATTATGCTTAGTGACAAAATACTCGATATATTCCATATTGTACATACAAACTTTGGAGGCCCGTAACTCGGAAACTAAGGGTCAGCCCCGAATTTGTCACTTTAAATTTGCTTAAAATTAAATTAAATTAAATTAAATTGCTTAAAAATTAAATTTTACACCCCGTTGGTAACTTTTTTTTAATTTTTAAGCTGCGTCCGTAAACTAGATTTAAGTCGAAAATGGCGACCGTCAATTTTTTTATTTAACATTTTCTTACTATTTTTTGATTATCTATCACCCTGTATAATTTACTTTTTGTTGGTGAAGCTTCACTAAACTAAACTTGTTCCATAGCCATAGCCGAATATAGCATTTTTTTTAGGTGGCGGGCGCGGTAGATACCGCAGTAATATGCACCAGGTCTTTTACATGGTAAGATTTCTGTTTATTTTTATTTAAAGAATTGTTTTTAATAATTTAACATTTCCAGAATCCAGAAGTTCCTATGATTTATGTTATACCTGAATTTATATATCCCACATTCGGGTTGATAGAACCGATACTCTCCACCACCGATATACGCCACCAAGTCCGCCTAACTAATAGGCAATCAGTAGTTGCTACTGGGAGTTCAACAGTGACTACTGCTTGTCCAGTTAGTGCTACTGGCCTTCCAGTAGTCATTACTGATCAAGAAGTTGGTGCTGCTGAACACCGTGTAGCAACTACTGAGCATCCTGTGGTGGCTGCTGAAGGCCTTGTGGACACAGAACGCCCTATGGTGGCAGATGAATGAATATAAATTTATATGTACATTTTGTTTTTTTAAACTAATATACTTAACTTTAATATTAATTTAATTTACTCCAATAACTTTTAAAAATAAAGTCATTCGCTTTTAAATATAAAGTCATTATGTAAAATTCAACAACAATTAGTTCTTACTTAAAATTTTTATTAGTAGGGTATTTATTTACTAAAGTGCGTTTTGCTTTTTTTTGGCACCTTTTCATTTATCGGTTTTAGGAATGAAAATATATATATTCACTTATATGGGAAAATTGTACACTAATAGGGGTATACCCTATAAACGGATAATTTTTCGCAAATGACAGTCGTACAGTTAGATTCGTAGGGCATTTATTTCTTAAAATACGTTTTGCTTTTTTTGGCACCTTTTCATTTATCGGTTTTAGGAATGAAAATATATATATTCACTTATATGGGAAAATTGCACACTAATAGAGTATACCCTATAAACGGCTAATTTTTCGCAAATGACAGTCGTACAATTAGATTCGTAGGGCATTTATTTATTAAAATGCGTTTTGCTTTTTTTTGCACCTTTTCATTTATCGGTTTTAGGAATGAAAATATATATATTCACTTATAGCCCGTTCAGGCTGCCACGAAATTATATAATTTCAAACTGAAATTACGAACGAAATCTAGAGTGTTTATTGTTGGTTATTTGACACTTGAGTTAATTTCAAAAACAGCTGTTCGTTTTTATGTTAGAATTATATTATTCTATTGCATTCAAGTTTTGTACAAAATGGAAAAAAAAAGAATAAAACACTTGATATTAATTAAATTGGAAGCTTTTAATAATAAAATATCAAAAAATAAATTAAAAATGTTTAAGTTCTTGCAGTTTTCATAATCCATCACTATGGTTATTATGCATACATGTTTGTATATATCAATGTATGTACATACGTGTATTCCTGTAAATAAGTTCATGGTTGCACACAAAGTAGTATTTTACACAAAAACAGCGTTGTCTATCGTAATTTCAAGTTAATTTCGTTGAAATTAAGTAAAATGAGATAATTTGGGCAATGGTAAAATGTATGCGAAATTACGTTATTTCAAGTTGATTTCGGCCGAAATCACGAAATGACTTAATTTCGTGTCAGCCTGAATGGGCTATTATATGGGAAAATTGCACACTAATAGGGGTATACCCTATAAACGGCTAATTTTTCGCAAATGACATTCGTACAGTTAGATTCGTAGGGCATTTATTTATTAAAATGCGTTTTGCTTTTTTTTGGCACCTTTTCATTTATCGGTTTTAGGAATAAAAATATATATATTCACTTATATGGGAAAATTGCACACTAATAGGGGTATACCCTATAAACGGCTAATTTTTCGCAAATGACAGTCGTGCAGTTAGATTCGTAGGGCATTTACTTATTAAAATGCGTTTTGCTTTTTTTTGGCACCTTTTCATTTATCGGCTTTAGGAATAAAAATATATACATATGTATGTATATCTTTATTAACCTAATGTATTACATGCAAATAATTTTAAATTTTTTTACTTGGTTTTATTATATCCTTAAACATTTTTTATTGCAATATATTTTTAATTACACTTAGTTTTATCGATACTTTAAAATCTTATATATAACTCCTTTTAGCTAAGTAACTTCTTAACATGAGAACGTTGGTAATTTTCATTTTGTTCACTTATAATTTGGCTGAAAACAAAGTGGAATGAAATAACATTCTTCCTACTACGATTTTAGGTTGAAAAATTATGTATTTTAATACTTTATTCATAACTACGAAATTTATCAACCATTCATAAAAGTATGTTATTTTAGGTTTTACGTAGGAGAAGAAAACAAACTCTGAGAAACGGCAAACTTTCTTAACAGAGTTGTAAAATAAGGAGTATTTTTGTTATTATTTACCAAAATGTAAACAAAATTTGACAAAAAATAAGTGATTTTAGAAACGGTCACAATTCGTCAATTTTTAATGGATTGAAAAAAAAAGAAATGAAATGAAAAGCTCTAAGGTTGCAGAATCAGATTTTCCGGTTGTCACTTTCGCCATTTTTAAAAATGAAGGAGCTACACCTAAAATATGTAGTCACTAATTGTGATGGTTTTTTACTTATAAAATCCAAACTAAAAGCCGTGCATCATAGCGACCAACGCCAATCGATAGAGGCCAAAAATACGAATCGATCATGGTATAGCTCGTTTCTTGAAAGACTGTACGAAAAAAGTTATTAAGCGGCAAACTTTTAAAATGTTAAAAAATCGCTCACAAAATATATATTTTTAGTTTGTCGCTTATATCTCGAAAACTATTCCGCGTGCACACATATGGCTATATACGATCGAAAGAGGATAAAAATACGAATCGATCGTGATATAGCTCGTTTCTTGAAAGACTGTACGAAAAAAGTTATTAAGCGGCAAACTTTGAATATATAAAAAAATCGCTCAAAAATATATTTTTAGTTTTTCGCTTATATCTCGAAAACTATTCTGCGTGCAATTATATGGCTATATACGATCGAAAGAGGACAAAAATACGAATCGATCGTGATATAACTCATTTCTTGAAAGACTGTACGAAAAAAGTTATTAGGCGGCAAACTTTGAAAATATAAAAAAAATCGCTCAAAAATATATTTTTAGTTTTTCGCTTATATCTCGAAAACTATTCCGCGTGCACACATATGGCTATATACGATCGAAAGAGGATAAAAATACGAATCGATCGTGATATAGCTCGTTTCTTGAAAGACTGTACGAAAAAAGTTATTAAGCGGCAAACTTTGAATATATAAAAAAATCGCTCAAAAATATATTTTTAGTTTTTCGCTTATATCTCGAAAACTATTCTGCGTGCAATTATATGGCTATATACGATCGAAAGAGGACAAAAATACGAATCGATCGTGATATAACTCATTTCTTGAAAGACTGTACGAAAAAAGTTATTAGGCGGCAAACTTTGAAAATATAAAAAAAATTGCTCAAAAATATATTTTTAGTTTTTCGCTTATATCTCGAAAACTATTCCGCGTGCACATATATGGCTATATACGATCGAAAGAGGACAAAAATACGAATCGATCGTGATATAACTCATTTCTTGAAAGACTGTACGAAAAAAGTTATTAGGCGGCAAACTTTGAAAATATAAAAAAAATTGCTCAAAAATATATTTTTAGTTTTTCGCTTATATCTCGAAAACTATTCCGCGTGCACATATATGGCTATATACGATCGAAAGAGGACAAAAATACGAATCGATCGTGATATAGCTCGTTTCTTGAAAGACTGTACGAAAAAAGTTATTAAGCGGCAAACTTTGAATATATAAAAAAATCGCTCAAAAATATATTTTTAGTTTTTCGCTTATATCTCGAAAACTATTCTGCGTGCAATTATATGGCTATATACGATCGAAAGAGGACAAAAATACGAATCGATCGTGATATAACTCATTTCTTGAAAGACTGTACGAAAAAAGTTATTAGGCGGCAAACTTTGAAAATATAAAAAAAATTGCTCAAAAATATATTTTTAGTTTTTCGCTTATATCTCGAAAACTATTCCGCGTGCACATATATGGCTATATACGATCGAAAGAGGACAAAAATACGAATCGATCGTGATATAACTCATTTCTTGAAAGACTGTACGAAAAAAGTTATTAGGCGGCAAACTTTGAAAATATAAAAAAAATCGCTCAAAAATATATTTTTAGTTTTTCGCTTATATCTCGAAAACTATTCCGCGTGCACATATATGGCTATATACGATCGAAAGAGGACAAAAATACGAATCGATCGTGATATAGCTCGTTTCTTAAAAGACTGTACGAAAAAAGTTATTAAGCGGCAAACTTTGAAAATATAAAAAAAAATCGCTCAAAAATATATTTTTAGTTTTTTATGTTTTTTATACCAAATTTTTCATACACAATTCATTTTAAAATAAATTTGAAATCAAAAATTAATTTGTATGCTTAGACAGTATATATTTAGTTTTTGATAGTAAAATTTGAAATCCAAATTAATTTGTGTACATAAAGCAGTATATATTTAGTTTTTGATAGTAATTAACAAATTAAATTATGGGCATATTTGCACATCTTAACATTATATGTATTAATTATAGACTACATATTAAATTATATAAGAAACCAAATGTTAGTATAAATAATAAAATGCATATTAATAGTTTTAGCATTAAAAAATTAGTCATTTCTAAAAAATATAAATACAATATTTGTTTAAATGTTTATAGAAATTTATTTTCAGGGTATGGTGGAATATTTTGTTTCAATTCCACTTATCCTATTACCGTAGTCTGGCAGCACAACTTAAGTTTTCTTTGCGGACGAATAACGGAATTGGTTTAAGGTAAAAATCTTATTGTGCGTGCGTAATTCAGCAAATTTTAACAGCTAACTTTAATTTTGGATTGACAGCTTCATCACAATTTTATGAAAACTCATTGTAGAGCGGTAAAAAAATACTTTTGGATCTGAATAGTATTTCTAAGAAAATTGGTAAATTAATATAAAAAATTTGGAACACATAATTATTTATGCTTCCTATTTTTAGATTTTGGTCAAAATAAAGTCATAGTCATGGCCTTACTATGTGGCTCTCATTATTGCCCGGATGGTATAGGTGGTGTAGGACGTGATGCTGTTTTAAAATTGTTTGGCAAGATGAAATTTTAAAACGTGTACGCTCCTGGCGACTTGAAAATGATAAATATTCTGCCCTGGAAATGAGAGTAGATGACAAAACAATTTGCACTAATTGTGGCCATATTGGTCGTACTCAAAATCATACAAAAAATGGGTGCGGAATTTGCGGCACTAACCAAAGATGCAATCAAAGCTTATGGAAGTAAGTTGCAATTATGTGAACACTTGTAAGAAAAAAATATTAAAAATAATTTTAAAACTTACAGAGAAGAACGACTTTCACTAAAAGCTGAATTAACATTACGTAAAAAGTCTTTGGCGGACCCTTCGTTTCCATTAGAAAAAATTATTGAAGAATTCCTTAACCAGCCAAAAGATGTTCCAAACCTTCAGTTACATTAGCGTCAACCGAACATTGTTAAATTTGTAAAACAAGTGGGTCATTTGTTACAATGGCCAGAAATTTATTTGGAAAAACATTCATAGTTTAAAAACATTGTTATTTATTGAATATACATTTTTTATATATGAATTATATTTTATTTCATACCAAAAAAAGAAAATAACCCAAATATACTTCTTATTTATTGTTAATGATTATTATTTAAAATTCTAATACTATGTGTACGTAGATATATTTTCAGATTTGGGTTTATTGCATTGAATTTATAATGCATTATCGTTTCCGTTACCACTAAACGGCGTAGCATTAATGCAGCTAAAATCCACTACCACTAAAATCGTTTTATTCAGTGCAATGAATTACCACTAACACTAAAATGGTTTTATTTAGTGCATTAAATTTCCACTACCACTAAAATCGTTATATTTAGTGCACCCAATTTTCACTACTACTAAAATCGTTTTATTTAGTGCACTAAATTTCCACTATCATTAAATATTAGGAACGATAATGCACTATTTTTTTCCACTACCACTAAAAATAGTGGAAAATGAAATTCAATGCAATAAACCCAACTCTTTATATTTTAATAAAGCTATATTGTTGCTTCACTTTAACTATGTTTGTATGTATATATATTACTAAAACACCTTAAAAACAAGTAGCTTCTAGACATATTCTTAAAAAATAATATTATTTTGTGGAACTTTTATTTGGATTATAAAAAGTGTAATAATAAAATTTAACATTTTACCCATTTAACATTTGCCCATTTTACCAATGCAGTACAATATTAACATGATATCGGCATTTTGACTGTAAAGAAAAGTGGAAATGCATGCTATACCGCCAGTTAACATTGAGATGCACAATATGAAACGTCGTCCGAAATATGTAACTTAAACCCGGCCATAGCAACTCGACAACATACATACAAATACATATGTATTAAAATCAAAATTTGCTGTAATTAAAATGTCCTTTTCCATTACGTTCGATTCGATGAATATTTTACAGGGTTCAGATTGGCTCACTCTTTTGCTCTTCTGCTCTTTGCGCACTCTTTTTATGCGCACTCTTTTTTAAGCTATGCGCAAAAGAGCAGAGCAGAAAAAAAGAGCCAATCGTTTATGCGCATTGCGCTTGCTCCTTCTTTTCATGCGCTGCTCTTTGAGCCATGCGCATTCAAATTTATTTTTGGCGCTTTTGCTCTGCGCATTGAGCCAAAAGAGCAGCTCTTTTGCTCGTGCTCCTTTTCATAGTAACAGTGGTTCGTTTGGTTTTTATTCAGTTTTACAAAAAAATTTCGTAACGTATGTTGTTTAATATTATTTAATGTGTATATTTATATAAGGAAGGAATTATTTATTTGAATTAATTTAATTTTATTTTTTTATTTGAAGATTTGCTTATTGTGGGATTTGCAGTTGATATTTATATTAATTAAGGAATTAATGGTTATTAGTAATTAAAAATAAATGATAATTGTAATAAACGACCAGAAAGTACAAATAACAAGTAGTAAAGAACAGATGTTGATCTTTACCTCTCAAAATTTGGAGTTAAGTAATTTATGAGGGCTACATATTTTTATATATTCATATGCAATACAACAAAATGCGTTTGCTGAAATGCCGAGATATTTTTGTTTCAATAAATAGTATGGATTTGATTCAAATATCAGTATTTTAGCTAATATATGTATACACACAAACATAAACTTATACATATGTATGTATGTATGTACGTAAAATAACAACATACATATTTATTCACTTCCCAACAACTACACTACAAACGCGCAGCTTAGGACTGAATAATAAATTTAGCTTTTTAAAAATCCTCCATTAATATTTTGTTTTCATTTTAAAATATTATTAGTGATAATTCGTACGAACGCACCACAAAAATACATAACACTATTCCTTCGTACGTATACATACACACATATGTATGTACATACATACATCTATATGCATATACATACATAAATAGAATAATATAAATAAAATAAATAAATAAATAAAATAAATGTATATATTCCTCCAACCTTCGTTTGAATATAAGCTATATTTAAAAAACGATAAAAAATCTTCTAAACTGTTCCAAACACTTTCCCAGACACATAAATCAAATAATTTATTTATTGAATTGATTTTCACATTATAATCTTGACGTTAAAAAAAATGTTTTGTACCACAGTAAAAGAGCCATGCGCATTTTTGGCTCTTTTTGGCTCTTTTGCGCATTGCGCACAAAAAAGGAGCAGCGCAAAAAAAGAGCCAAACGCATGCGCTCTTTTTAATGCGCTGCTCTTTCATGGCGCAGAGCAAACTTATTGGCGCAGAGCAATGCGCAATAACAGGTTGGCTCTGCTCTTTGAGCAAAAGAGCAGAAAAGAGCTGCTCTGCGCTGCGCATTTACTTACTCTGATATTTTATGTCCTAATAAAAGAAAAAAAATACTTTTAGATCTGTTCTAGAATCGGAATCCACTCGAAAGTGAATTACTTCAACATTTTTCTTGTTCTGTATTTCACACCCACATTTTTTTATTCGTTTTCAATTCGAGTTGGTAGGTGAAAATAAAACGAAAGTTTTTTCTTAAATTTTTATTTATTTTTTCGAAAGTTTTTTCTTAAATTTTTATTTATTGATTAAAAAAATTGTTTATGATTTTTGTCAAACAAAAAATTCGAATCAACAAAAACGTGTGGATTTTAAATTTTTAGAAATTATGGGGATTAAAAAAATTTTGCGTTTTCAAAACTAGTCGAAATCCACAACATACCCGATTGACAAAAAGTTCTCTTAAATACAAAACATTAAAAAAAGACTTTTAAAAGAAAAATATAAAAAACTTAAAAAAAGACTCCTGTTATTAATGAAATAGTTTTTATTAATAGTTTTAACAGTTAGTTTAATCAGTTAGTTAAATCAACTGTCGGTGGTGGAGCAGTAGCAACAGCACCTGCCGATGGTTGTGTAGTAGCAGCAATCGGTGGTGGAGCAGCTTCAGCAACTGCCGGTGGTGGAGCAGTAATAACTGCCGGTGGTGGAGCAGTAGCAACTGTCGTTGGTGGAGCAGCTGCAGCAACTGCCGGTGGTGGATCAGTAGCAGAAATCGGTGGTGGGGCAGCAGCAACTGCCGGTGGTGGAGCAGTAGCAATTGCCGGTGGTGGAGCAGTAGCAACTGTCGTTGGTGGAGCAGCTGCAGCAACTGCCGGTGGTGGAGCAGTAGCAGCAATCGGTGGTGAAGCGGCAGCAACTACCGGTGATGGAGCGATATCAGTTAAAGTTGCAGCAACTTGCTGCGAATGTGGCGCCTGCTCAACATATGACAACTGTTGCGGCTGTTGCCAATAGTTTTGTTGTGGCTGCCAGTTGTTTTGTTGTTGCTGCTGCCAGTTGTTTTGTTGTTGCTGCTGCCAGTTGTTTTGTTGTTGCTGCTGCCAGTTGTTTTGTTGTTGCCAATTGTACTGTTGCTGCCAATCGTATTGTTGTTGCAGCTGTGGTTGCTGCCAACTGTATTGTTGTTGCTGCCAATTGTTTTGTTGTTGGGGGGGGGGGGCTTGTTGGACGTAACTTCCACGATATCCGCGCTAGAATAAAATGGGAAAAAAAGTGTGTATATTATTATATTTACATATGCACCTAATTATATATATTTATGTATGTACATATATCATGTATATTTACCCATCCTCCTCTGGTAAATCTCCTACCTCCACGCCGCCCCTTTTTGGCTTTGCCTAAAAATTTTAAAAATTCCTGAAAGTAAAAAACAAATTAATTTAAAACTAAGAATAAGCGCTGAATACTTACAACTGCAACCGTCTGCTCCATGCTAAAAATTGAAATGGTGGTTGAATTAAAAGAAATGATGCAACAAAAGTTTTTCACCACTGCGTAACACAGTAGAGACAGTGGAATAGAACAAAATTTATAACTGTTAACTGTTTTTTATGAAGAATATAGTTTAAAAAGGATTAAGTAATTATATACTTGTTCTTGTTTTATGTGTAAAATTAAAAAAAAATTAGATATATCTATTCAAGTGTATTTAGAAAATTTCTAAAAAAAGTGAATTTTGATATGTATTTACAAATTTATTTGAAAAGTGTAAAGTGAAAAATTTAGTGTGAAATGCAATTTTAAGCAAAAAGTGTTAAATGAAAAATTTGGCACTAACCCTTAATTCGGAGCTACGGACCTAAAAAATATGTGTGTATAATAAAATAATATCTTACGGATTATTTCTGATTTTAAATAAAAAAAACATCAAATCCAAAAAATTATTACAAAGTGTAAAATATATCTTTAAAGTGCAATTAAAAAGTGAATAATAAAGTGCATTAAAAAAGTAAAACGTCAACTTATATATATTGGTAAGTACAGTGCCTAGCTTAATTCAAGATACAGCGACATGCTTTTAGATTTAAATTTTAAATGATATATTAAGTGAATTGGTTTTATTTAAATTTTTATTTTTTCTTAAGTAAAATGCGAGACACTTCAAAATTTGGAAATATTATTATGGACCTGGTTCAAAGTGGCTTAGATCCCAAAAAAATGGATAGGAAAACTTACGAATATATTTTGGAAAAATATAATGAAAATATGCCTGCATTTTGTAAAATTCGTGACAATTATAAAAATAGGAAAATGATTTTAAGCAATGTGAGTAACTACCACTTAAGACAATAAATTAGTAAGTACGACTTAAGATAATTTCAATAATTTTAGGTAAAACGTTGTTTCAAAAAACTTGAAAAAGAAAAAACCGGGGCGGCAAATTCTCAAAACCTTATTGAGAGTATTCAGGTAAAAAACTTAACATTTAAAGGCCTAAGTTATGAGTATAAAATTTAAATTATTTTAGATAAAAGAATCTATTTCTTTACAAAATAGAATTCTAAGTAGCGATGAAAACAGTGCATTAGATGTCTTAATAAATTTGGGAAGCAATATTTTGGACGAACTTTCTAGCTTTGAAACCGCGCATTTAAATATAGATAATGTTTGCGATTTAGAAGTAGTTAAAGCATTGCCTCCAATTGAAAATATGGATGAAATTAATGTTGATCCAAATTTCACAGACTTTAGTCTTTTAGATGATTTTCAAAATATTCGAATAGAAGAATTTTTGCTTCCAGAAAACGTTTTATTAAGCGCGGATGAGATGTGTGCTTTAGATGCGTTAATCGGCCTATATGAGATGAATCAAACTGTAGAGAGTGAGCTCTTTCTTCCAGAAACCCAATATTTAACGGCGGATGAATTATATGCAACGGAAGCATTAATGAGCCTGCGTGGTATAATAAAATCCAATGATTTGCCACAACTAATAGAGAGTGAAATCTTTCTCCCAGAATCCGAATATTTAACGGCAGATGAATTATATGCTATGGAAGCATTAATAAGCATGCGTGGCATGAAAAAAACTAATGAATTGTCACAACTAAGAGCAACAGAAAGTGCAGTTTTGAATGCAGAAAGCGGATATAAATCCGTTAATGGTAAGAAGTGTAATCGTTAGGAAAAAGTGCTTTATTTAAAAATACTCATAAATATGTACATACATATGTGGTCTAAGTCATATGTTTCTTGTTTTTTTATTTATAGCTTAGTTTTAAATAACTGTTTGAAAATAACTGCTAAATTATTTTTTTTTAAATTTTGACTTAGACCACTTTCATAATTATGGGCACATATACATTTTCCAAATTTAGAGTTTCATTTATAGGATATTTTTCTTTATTCTATTTAATATAGAAACAGAAGGGGTTTCTGAAGGACAATCTTTCATTTATTATGGTAAGTGCAATAAGTGCATATATATTTTAGTTTTCTCTTGCTTCTTGCCAGAGACAAGAACAAAGCAACCTTACTTGCCATAATTAGTATTTTTACCTTTTTATTTTAGATTACTTGCTATTTTTCATATTATCTATTGCAGGTCATCAGGAAGTAAATTTCCGAAAAATCGAGGATATTTTGGCCAATTTTGTTGATCAGTTAAAGGGTATGTTTGAAAGATTATTTGACAGTATTTCATTTCAAAATAATAATCTAAAACATGAAGAAAATAAAATTATAAATACTCTAAATGATTGTGATAATGAAGAAAATAAAACTATAAATACTCTAAATGATTGTGATAATGAAGATTATACATGCAGTAAAGAAGTTTTGGATAGAGATTCCACTTTAATAAGAAGTGATGGAAATTTAAATGAAATTTCCAAAAATATTGACAGTACCAATATAGACTTAGGGTCTTTCGATATCGTTTCAATCAAAAACGAGGAAAGTTTAAATAAAAGCTCAGAAAACATTTTTAATGATAGTAACGTAACATTAGGACCTTTCGAAATATTAGATACAAGTTTGAAAGTGTCCAAATTTGAAAAATATAGGAAGGCTCCCAACCAAAAGGAAAAACTAAATAAAG
Organism: Cistogaster globosa; assembly: GCA_937654795.1. Lineage (NCBI taxonomy): Eukaryota > Metazoa > Arthropoda > Insecta > Diptera > Tachinidae > Cistogaster > Cistogaster globosa. The sequence goes on from OW569406.1 coordinate 32,986,441, forward strand.
ATGTCCTACGTGTTAAGGGAATGGCAACAAAACAAACCAGAAAATTTAAAAAGAAAATATTTGACTCTGAATTTAAAGTAAGTCCCGATTTAATTTTTGAAGCCAAAGATGAAAAAGGCTAAAATTAACTAAAAATAAATTGGTACTTGACGTCATTCGACAGGAATACCTAAAAATTAACAATGCTTGTATTATATCGTTTTATAGCACTAAAAAAATAAGATCTGGTTTATTACTGTATGGATATTGCAATTTCAAGGATTGCTCTAAATATAGATTTCAAATTCATTTTAATGGAAAAGTTTCAGTTTATAGATCTGGAGAAATTTTTCATGCTGAAGGAGAAAAAAGAGTAGCTCAAATACGAGGTGTAACCCGTAAAATTGTGAAAGAAGCATTAAAAGGAAAAAGTGCCTATCTTTTTAGAAAAGATCAAATTCTTAAAGCAGCAGATGACATATCAAAGAGTGGAAATTTACAAAATGTTCAAAACCTTAAGACCCTACAGAAATGTAAATCTGAAGGAATTTCTGATAAATGGCTACATCCAGATCCCTTTTTTGAAGTTTTTTTGATGCACCAGGGAATGTATAAAGATTATATACAACACGTTGCATCCCCATTAACAATATATTGTTGGGGAAAGGCAACTTTTATAACATTTGCTATTAATCCTGAAATACTGAAAGATGCGTGTTACACACTCCATTTCGACGCATCTGGACAAAGTGTACGCCAAATTAAATGTGCTGAGAAACGGGTACTGATATACAAAATGGTAATTAGAATTAAAAAATTGAAAATGATTATTCCTGTTGCAACTGCAATTCTTTCGAGGCATACGCTTAATGATATATTTGCTATTCTGGAAAAAATGAAAGCTTATTGCAATGAAAATAAATTCAAGTGGCCATTCTTTCAAAGGGTTTGTACTGATGTTAGTTATGCCTTATTTGGAGCAGTTTTAAAATGTTGTAACAATGAAAATATTTCAGAGTATTTAATGAACTGCTACCGATATTTACAAAATCAGGGTATTACTAAGAGACCAAAGGTAATAGTACAATGGTGTAAAGCCCACTATATACAAATCATCTGCAAGGATTTAAACAATAAAATCGGCAAACGACATTTTTTGTGCCATTTTATTAAGCATGTATTAATTATGGCTTTTGATCTTAAAACACTACAAGAGTGCATATTTTGGTTTAAGCATTTATTTGTTGTTTTGCTGTTTCCCAAAAAAAATTTTACATTTAAAAATAGCTTGAATATTTTGCGAAAAAATGTTTTGGAAGTCAATGAAACAGATTTTGAAAACCTAAATTATATAGAAGATGATACTATGAACAACTTAGAGTCTATTGCTTCCCGAAGCCCATTCAAAAAAATATTTTTAGAGATTTATGATGGCATAATTAATGATGTTGAAAAATTAACTATGAAAGATGAAGAGAACGAATATAAAAATGAAGAAATATGCAATTTTATTATCAATAAATACTGTCCATTTATTCCAATGTGGACAAATATAATGGGAATTTTAGTAGATCCTTCGGGAGATCATCTTAGTAATGCTCCAGTTGAGTTTAGCTTTTTTTTTGCAAAAGCATATTCTTTTAAAGCAAAAGTCAATGCGGCCTGGAGATTTTATAAGAATTGATCGAAAGGACAATATAAGTTCTCTAAAGGACCTTAGATATCGATACAACATGTTTGAAGATACACAGGTTGAAGACTTAGAGCGTACTAAAATATATTTAAGCCAGCAAGAGGAAATATTATCTCCTGCTATTGTTTCCGAAGATCACTGCTATTCAAAGTTGACAAAATATCAGGAAATTAGATTAATACAAGATGTTCAACCGGAAGAAAAATGGAATAAGAAAGATCCAAGAAAAAGAAAATCAATAAATCCAAAACACTTAGTAAATGCCAAAACAATCGGAAAACATTCAGGACATTATTAAAGTTGATAAAGATGATCTTACAATTACATCGCGTATAAAAAAGGAACACGGTTACTGTGACCCAAGTTCTTGGGCGCAACCAATAAAGCAACAAAAAGTGAATTATTATTTGCTTAGATATAATGACCTATTTACTAAAATTTACCCACAACTGACACAAGTTGAAGTCGGGTTCTTTAACTTTTTAGACCGCGAAGATTTGGTATCATTAAAAGAAAATAATCTCTTGACAAATTTGGTTTTAGATTGCTCCATTATGGCAGTTATAACAGAACATTCGAAAAATGTTTTAAGCTTGCCATGTCAAATAGCACAAGTAAACTTTGAAAAGATAAATAAGCTAATTTCACTTAAGCCTGAAATGCTTTTTATACCAATTTTACGGAACAAACATTTCAATCTTTGTGTTTTAAAACCAGAAACAAAAGAATTTATTTTTATCGACTCATTTAATGATAATAACGGCCAGTCGTATTTTAAACACTTCGCACAAAACCTTTTCAAAAATGAGACTTGGAAATTTGTAGACATTACGGAAAGGGCAAAGCAAAAAGACTTTGCGAGCTGCGGTGTTTTCGTAATTATGTACATAAGAAACATTTTAAAAGAAGAGCCAATGACCAATTTACCTTCACCTAATCAGTTTAGAAATGTAATAAAATCAATGCTATTTAAGTATGCTGACGACTGTTCAAACTTCTGCTGCCATTGTGGAAATTCTAAAAAAACGAAAACTAAATGTTCCAACTGCATTTATAAAGATTGTATAAAAGATATATACAATAATTCCTTCAAAGAATGTAAAATATGTAGTACTCATGTTTTATTTTAAAGAAGTGTGTTAAAAATGCCAACAGAGCCGTCAAAAATATTTTATTATTATTATTATTATTATTATTATTATTATTACTATTATTATTATTATTATTATATATGTATATATGCATATCTTTTTTTATTTTATAGAACTTTTTAATTCATAATTAAGATTTATTTAGTGATACAAATGAGTGAAAAAAAGCGCACACACTTCTAAGAATTACACTCATGAAATGACGGCTGAAATGATTAAATCAAGGCATACAATTTATTTATTTATTTATACACATATTTATATACATATGTAGTTGTTTCTATAATAAACATACGTAAATAATGGTTTAGGCCTACTGGGGAAGTCAGCCATTAAAAAGAATTGACAACATATTTGATATGCAGAATATTGCCAAACGTTATTCGCTTAATTTATCATCAGGTTCCTATTTAAAAATCTGTTTATAAAAGTATAAAATTCCATATAAGAAAACATGTTTTATTCACTTGTTCTCGCTTTTATGATTTTAAGGATTACTTTCGATCCTTTTTGATCATTAAAAAAAAGTAATATTTTTAACATACATATACATGTTTACATATAGATATAACAAATGTGTAGATTTCCACACTACCATTGAGGTACTACACTTAGTGCGTTGTCAATTCTTTTTAATGGCTGACTTCCCCAGTAGGCCTAAACCATTATTTACGTATGTTTATTATAGAAACAACTACATATGTATATAAATATGTGTATAAATAAATAAATAAATTGTATGCCTTGATTTAATCATTTCAGCCGTCATTTCATGAGTGTAATTCTTAGAAGTGTGTGCGCTTTTTTTCACTCATTTGTATCACTAAATAAATCTTAATTATGAATTAAAAAGTTCTATAAAATAAAAAAAGATATGCATATATACATATATAATAATAATAATAATAATAATAATAATAATAATAATAATAATAATAGTAATAATAATAATAATAATAATAATAATAATAATAATAATAATAATAATAATAATAATAATAATAATAATAAAATATTTTTGACGGCTCTGTTGGCATTTTTAACACACTTCTTTAAAATAAAACATGAGTACTACATATTTTACATTCTTTGAAGGAATTATTGTATATATCTTTTATACAATCTTTACAAACATTATAAATGCAGTTGGAACATTTAGTTTTCGTTTTTTTAGAATTTCCACAATGGCAGCAGAAGTTTGAACAGTCGTCAGCATACTTAAATAGCATTGATTTTATTACATTTCTAAACTGATTAGGTGAAGGTAAATTGGTCATTGGCTCTTCTTTTAAAATGTTTCTTATGTACATAATTACGAAAACACCGCAGCTCGCAAAGTCTTTTTGCTTTGCCCTTTCCGTAATGTCTACAAATTTCCAAGTCTCATTTTTGAAAAGGTTTTGTGCGAAGTGTTTAAAATACGACTGGCCGTTATTATCATTAAATGAGTCGATAAAAATAAATTCTTTTGTTTCTGGTTTTAAAACACAAAGATTGAAATGTTTGTTCCGTAAAATTGGTATAAAAAGCATTTCAGGCTTAAGTGAAATTAGCTTATTTATCTTTTCAAAGTTTACTTGTGCTATTTGACATGGCAAGCTTAAAACATTTTTCGAATGTTCTGTTATAACTGCCATAATGGAGCAATCTAAAACCAAATTTGTCAAGAGATTATTTTCTTTTAATGATACCAAATCTTCGCGGTCTAAAAAGTTAAAGAACCCGACTTCAACTTGTGTCAGTTGTGGGTAAATTTTAGTAAATAGGTCATTATATCTAAGCAAATAATAATTCACTTTTTGTTGCTTTATTGGTTGCGCCCAAGAACTTGGGTCACAGTAACCGTGTTCCTTTTTTATACGCGATGTAATTGTAAGATCATCTTTATCAACTTTAATAATGTCCTGAATGTTTTCCGATTGTTTTGGCATTTACTAAGTGTTTTGGATTTATTGCTTTTCTTTTTCTTGGATCTTTCTTATTCCATTTTTCTTCCGGTTGAACATCTTGTATTAATCTAATTTCCTGATATTTTGTCAACTTTGAATAGCAGTGATCTTCGGAAACAATAGCAGGAGATAATATTTCCTCTTGCTGGCTTAAATATATTTTAGTACGCTCTAAGTCTTCAACCTGTGTATCTTCAAACATGTTGTATCGATATCTAAGGTCC
>OW569406.1:32991636-32999136 GCA_937654795.1 Cistogaster globosa
AAATTAATTTGTTTTTTACTTTCAGGAATTTTTAAAATTTTTAGGCAAAGCCAAAAAGGGGCGGCGTGGAGGTAGGAGATTTACCAGAGGAGGATGGGTAAATATACATGATATATGTACGTACATAAATATATATAATTAGGTGCATATGTAAATATAATAATATACACACTTTTTTTCCCATTTTATTCTAGCGCGGATATCGTGGAAGTTACGTCCAACAAGCCCCCCCCCCCCCCCCCAACAACAAAACAATTGGCAGCAACAACAATACAGTTGGCAGCAACCACAGCTGCAACAACAATACGATTGGCAGCAACAGTACAATTGGCAACAACAAAACAACTGGCAGCAGCAACAACAAAACAACTGGCAGCAGCAACAACAAAACAACTGGCAGCCACAACAAAACTATTGGCAACAGCCGCAACAGTTGTCATATGTTGAGCAGGCGCCACATTCGCAGCAAGTTGCTGCAACTTTAAATGATATCGCTCCATCACCGGTAGTTGCTGCCGCTTCACCACCGATTGCTGCTACTGCTCCACCACCGGCAGTTGCTGCAGCTGCTCCACCAACGACAGTTGCTACTGCTCCACCACCGGCAATTGCTACTGCTCCACCACCGGCAGTTGCTGCTGCCCCACCACCGATTGCTGCTACTGATCCACCACCGGCAGTTGCTGCAGCTGCTCCACCAACGACAGTTGCTACTGCTCCACCACCGGCAGTTATTACTGCTCCACCACCGGCAGTTGCTGAAGCTGCTCCACCACCGATTGCTGCTACTACACAACCATCGGCAGGTGCTGTTGCTACTGCTCCACCACCGACAGTTGATTTAACAAACTGATTAAACTAACTGTTAAAACTATTAATAAAAACTATTTCATTAATAACAGGAGTCTTTTTTTAAGTTTTTTATATTTTTCTTTTAAAAGTCTTTTTTTAATGTTTTGTATTTAAGAGAACTTTTTGTCAATCGGGTATGTTGTGGATTTCGACTAGTTTTGAAAACGCAAAATTTTTTTAATCCCCATAATTTCTAAAAATTTAAAATCCACACGTTTTTGTTGATTCGAATTTTTTGTTTGACAAAAATCATAAACAATTTTTTTAATCAATAAATAAAAATTTAAGAAAAAACTTTCGAAAAAATAAATAAAAATTTAAGAAAAAACTTTCGTTTTATTTTCACCAACCAACTCGAATTGAAAACGAATAAAAAAATGTGGGTGTGAAATACAGAACAAGAAAAATGTTGAAGTAATTCACTTTCGAGTGGATTCCGATTCTAGAACAGATCTAAAAGTAATTTTTTTCTTTTATTAGGACATAAAATATCAGAGTAAGTAAATGCGCAGCGCAGAGCAGCTCTTTTCTGCTCTTTTGGCTCTTTTGCTCAAAGAGCAGAGCCAACCTGTTATTGCGCATTGCTCTGCGCCAATAAGTTTGCTCTGCGCCATGAAAGAGCAGCGCATTAAAAAGAGCAATGCGTTTGGCTCTTTTTTTGCGCTGCTCCTTTTTTGTGCGCAATGCGCAAAAGAGCCAAAAAGAGCCAAAAATGCGCATGGCTCTTTTACTGTGGTACAAAACATTTTTTTTAACGTCAAGATTATAATGTGAAAATCAATTCAATAAATAAATTATTTAATTTATGTGTCTGGGAAAGTGTTTGGAACAGTTTAGAAGATTTTTTATCGTTTTTTAAATATAGCTTATATTCAAACGAAGGTTGGAGAAATATATACATTTATTTTATTTATTTATTTATTTTATTTATATTATTCTATTTATGTATGTATATGCATATAGATGTATGTATGTACATATATATGTGTGTATGTATACGTACGAAGGAATAGTGTTATGTATTTTTGTGGTGCGTTCGTACGAATTATCACTAATAATATTTTAAAATGAAAACAAAATATTAATGGAGGATTTTTAAAAAGCTAAATTTATTATTCAGTCCTAAGCTGCGCGTTTGTAGTGTAGTTGTTGGGAAGTGAATAAATATGTATGTTGTTATTTTACGTACATACATACATACATATGTATAAGTTTATGTTTGTGTGTATACATATATTAGCTAAAATACTGATATTTGAATCAAATCCATACTATTTATTGAAACAAAAATATCTCGGCATTTCAGCAAACGCATTTTGTTGTATTGCATATGAATATATAAAAATATGTAGCCCTCATAAATTACTTAACTCCAAATTTTGAGAGGTAAAGATCGACATCTGTTCTTTACTACTTGTTATTTGTACTTTCTGGTCGTTTATTACAATTATCATTTATTTTTAATTACTAATAACCATTAATTCCTTAATTAATATAAATATCAACTGCAAATCCCACAATAAGCAAATCTTCAAATAAAAAAATAAAATTAAATTAATTCAAATAAATAATTCCTTCCTTATATAAATATACACATTAAATATTATTAAACAACATACGTTACGAAATTTTTTTGTAAAACTGAATAAAAACCAAACGAACCACTGTTACTATGAAAAGGAGCACGAGCAAAAGAGCTGCTCTTTTGGCTCAATGCGCAGAGCAAAAGCGCCAAAAATAAATTTGAATGCGCATGGCTCAAAGAGCAGCGCATGAAAAGAAGGAGCAAGCGCAATGCGCATAAACGATTGGCTCTTTTTTTCTGCTCTGCTCTTTTGCGCATAGCTTAAAAAAGAGTGCGCATAAAAAGAGTGCGCAAAGAGCAGAAGAGCAAAAGAGTGAGCCAATCTGAACCCTGTAAAATATTCATCGAATCGAACGTAACGGAAAAGGACATTTTAATTACAGCAAATTTTGATTTTAATACATATGTATTTGTATGTATGTTGTCGAGTTGCTATGGCCGGGTTTAAGTTACATATTTCGGACGACGTTTCATATTGTGCATCTCAATGTTAACTGGCGGTATAGCATGCATTTCCACTTTTCTTTACAGTCAAAATGCCGATATCATGTTAATATTGTACTGCATTGGTAAAATGGGCAAATGTTAAATGGGTAAAATGTTAAATTTTATTATTACACTTTTTATAATCCAAATATAAGTTCCACAAAATAATATTATTTTTTAAGAATATGTCTAGAAGCTACTTGTTTTTAAGGTGTTTTAGTAATATATATACATACAAACATAGTTAAAGTGAAGCAACAATATAGCTTTATTAAAATATAAAGAGTTGGGTTTATTGCATTGAATTTCATTTTCCACTATTTTTAGTGATAGTGGAAAAAAATAGTGCATTATCGTTCCTAATATTTAATGGTAGTGGAAATTTAGTGCACTAAATAAAACGATTTTAGTAGTAGTGAAAATTGGGTGCACTAAATATAACGATTTTAGTGGTTGTGGAAATTTAATGCACTAAATAAAACCATTTTAGTGTTAGTGGTAATTCATTGCACTGAATAAAACGATTTTAGTGGTAGTGGATTTTAGCTGCATTAATGCTACGCCGTTTAGTGGTAACGGAAACGATAATGCATTATAAATTCAAAGCAATAAACCCAAATCTAAAAATATATCTACGTGCACATAGTATTAGAATTTTAAATAATAATCATTAACAATAAATAAGAAGTATATTTGGGTTATTTTCTTTTTTTGGTATGAAATAAAATATAATTCATATATAAAAAATGTATATTCAATAAATAACAATGTTTTGAAACTATGAATGTTTTTCCAAATAAATTTCTGGCCATTGTAACAAATGACCCACTTGTTTTACAAATTTAACAATGTTCGGTTGACGCTAATGTAACTGAAGGTTTGGAACATCTTTTGGCTGGTTAAGGAATTCTTCAATAATTTTTTCTAATGGAAACGAAGGGTCCGCCAAAGCCTTTTTACGTAATGTTAATTCAGCTTTTAGTGAAAGTCGTTCTTCTCTGTAAGTTTTAAAATTATTTTTAATATTTTTTTCTTACAAGTGTTCACATAATTGCAACTTACTTCCATAAGCTTTGATTGCATCTTTGGTTAGTGCCGCAAATTCCGCACCCATTTTTTGTATGATTTTGAGTACGACCAATATGGCCACAATTAGTGCAAATTGTTTTGTCATCTACTCTCATTTCCAGGGCAGAATATTTATCATTTTCAAGTCGCCAGGAGCGTACACGTTTTAAAATTTCATCATTTTTGTACTTGCTAAACAATTTTAAAACAGCATCACGTCCTACACCACCTATACCATCCGGGCAATAATGAGAGCCACATAATAAGGCCATGACTATGACTTTATTTTGACCAAAATCTAAAAATAGGAAGCATAAATAATTATATGTTCCAAATTTTTTATATTAATTTACCAATTTTCTTAGAAATACTATTCAGATCCAAAAGTATTTTTTTACCGCTCTACAATGAGTTTTCATAAAATTGTGATGAAGCTGTCAATCCAAAATTAAAGTTAGCTGTTAAAATTTGCTGAATTACGCACGCACAATAAGATTTTTACCTTAAACCAATTCCGTTATTCGTCCGCAAAGAAAACTTAAGTTGTGCTGCCAGACTACGGTAATAGGATAAGTGGAATTGAAACAAAATATTTCACCATACCCTGAAAATAAATTTCTATAAACATTTAAACAAATATTGTATTTATATTTTTTAGAAATGACTAATTTTTCAATGCTAAAACTATTAATATGCATTTTATTATTTATATTAACATTTGGTTTCTTATATGGTTTAATATGTAGTCTATAATTAATACATATAATGTTAAGATGTGCGAATATGCCCATAATTTAGTTTGTTAATTACTATCAAAAACTAAATATATACTGCTTTATGTACACAAATTAATTTGGATTTCAAATTTTACTATCAAAAACTAAATATATACTGTCTAAGCATACAAATTAATTTTTGATTTCAAATTTATTTTAAAATGAATTGTGTATGAAAAATTTGGTATAAAAAACATAAAAAACTAAAAATATATTTTTTGAGCGATTTTTTTTATATTTTCAAAGTTTGCCGCTTAATAACTTTTTTCGTACAGTCTTTTAAGAAACGAGCTATATCATGATCGATTCGTATTTTTGTCCTCTTTCGATCGTATATAGCCATATATGTGCACGCGGAATAGTTTTCGAGATATAAGCGAAAAACTAAAAATATATTTTTGAGCGATTTTTTTATATATTCAAAGTTTGCCGCTTAATAACTTTTTTCGTACAGTCTTTCAAGAAACGAGCTATATCACGATCGATTCCTATTTTTGTCCTCTTTCGATCGTATATAGCCATATATGTGCACGCGGAATAGTTTTCGAGATATAAGCGAAAAACTAAAAATATATTTTTGAGCGATTTTTTTTATATTTTCAAAGTTTGCCGCTTAATAACTTTTTTCGTACAGTCTTTCAAGAAACGAGCTATATCACGATCGATTCGTATTTTTGTCCTCTTTCGATCGTATATAGCCATATATGTGCACGCGGAATAGTTTTCGAGATATAAGCGAAAAACTAAAAATATATTTTTGAGCGATTTTTTTTATATTTTCAAAGTTTGCCGCCTAATAACTTTTTTCGTACAGTCTTTCAAGAAACGAGCTATATCACGATAGATTCGTACTTTTGTCCTCTTTCGATCGTATATAGCCGTATATGTGCACGCGGAATAGTTTTCGAGATATAAGCGAAAAACTAAAAATATATTTTTGAGCGATTTTTTTTATATTTTCAAAGTTTGCCGCTTAATAACTCTTTTCGTACAGTCTTTCAAGAAACGAGCTATATCAAGATCGATTCGTATTTTTGTCCTCTTTCGATCGTATATAGCCATATATGTGCACGCGGAATAGTTTTCGAGATATAAGCGAAAAACTAAAAATATATTTTTTAGCGATTTTTTTATATTTTCAAAGTTTGCCGCTTAATAACTTTTTTCGTACAGTCTTTCAAGAAACGAGCTATATCACGATCGATTCGTATTTTTATCCTCTTTCGATCGTATATAGCCATATGTGTGCACGCGGAATAGTTTTCGAGATATAAGCGACAAACTAAAAATATATATTTTGTGAGCGATTTTTTAACATTTTAAAAGTTTGCCGCTTAATAACTTTTTTCGTACAGTCTTTCAAGAAACAAGCTATACCATGATCAATTCGTATTTTTGGCCTCTATCGATTGGCGTTGGTCGCTATGATGCACGGCTTTTAGTTTGGATTTTATAAGTAAAAAACCATCACAATTAGTGACTACATATTTTAGGTGTAGCTCCTTCATTTTTAAAATGGCGAAAGTGACAACCGGAAAATCTGATTCTGCAACCTTAGAGCTTTTCATTTCATTTCTTTTTTTTTAATCCATTAAAAATTGACGAATTGTGATCGAGTTAAAAAATGCTATATTTTGTCACAGTTTGTTTACATTTTTTTTTATATAAAACATGAAAACATGTTGCACTCATACACTCGCAAAAAAAAACAAAAACGTGCTCACACGCATGGGAAAAAGTACTTACCATGCAACTCTGAAAAAAGTTTGCCAAAACAAAAAAAAGTTTGCCAAAAAGTTTGTTTTCTTCTCCTCGACTTAGGTTTTTCTCGGTATGATTTCTTCACTTGCTTATAATAGGGGTTCCACACCTGATGAATTTATATCTTGATGAAAGTCAAATTTATATCATGATGAAAATTTATCCTGTGTAGACTTCATTTATTAGTATTATATCATCGTTATGATATAATCATCAGAGCTCATAGACTAATAAATTTATCATGATATGAAAAGTCATTTTATATGTAATTATATTTTTGAAGCATAATTTTTTTAATAAAATTTTAAATTATTATAGCTTAGGCATTGTTTTATTATATTATTATCAAAACCAACCGAAAGTTCAAAAATAACATTTAGACAGAATTGTTTGGATCTATTGCCTTTAGAATGACCAGTAAAGAATTATTCATCATAATATTAAATCACCAACGTCTACCCCTTTGAACTGATATTAATATAAATTTGACAATTGTTCTGCCAGCGTTATATTAGGCATTATGATGAAAATTCGTCTCGTGTGGACATAGTGTAATATCTGCCGATCTACTTACACTACCTAGTACATTAATATGCCTTGGGTTCTTCTTCTATCATTCACAGTTGTACTTAATAGTATGATCAGTGCAGGGATGGCATTGTACTCTGATATAATCATAAATGCAGATCGTCCAGATTTGAAACTATAAGAATTTTACTAAGCAAACACTAGGATTCTTTTGGAAAGAAAGAATCTAAACTGGTGATTGGTTAAACAAATTTCATAACAACTTTTAAGTTTGTATAGGGATTTTTGAGATAAACTTTTTCTTAACACTGTATTTTTAAAAGTTTTTTATATTTAATTAAGTAGTTTGAAATTGTTGCAATAGTTTTGAGTAAATTCTTATACCATTGTGCCTTGTATAATTTAAGTTGATTTTCAATAAATTTAAATAAAAATAATAATAAT